>JAJIBD010009794.1:0-42798 GCA_021461705.1 Cryptotis parvus
CAGGCTATGGGACAGCACTGCTCTAGTCGGGATAGTACCATAGCACAACAGTCAGGCTATGGGACTGCACTGCTCTAGTCGGGATAGCACCATAGCACAACAGTCAGGCTATGGGACAGCACTGCTCTAGTCGGGATAGTACCATAGCACAACAGTCAGGCTATGGGACAGCACTGCTCTAGTCAGGATAGTACTATAGTACAATAGCCAGGCTATGGGACTGCACTGCTCTAGTAGGGATAGTACCATAGCACAACAGTCAGGCTATGGGACTGCACTGCTCTAGTCAGGATAATACTATAGTACAATAGTCAGAATATGGAAACAACCCAAATACCTAATGAAAGATGAAAGGATAAAGAAGTTGTGGTATATATGCACAATGGAATGCAGATGAAAGAATATATGAAATCTTGCAGTTTTCTATGACTTGTATGGAACTGTAGAGCTTGATGCTAAATGAAGTTAAGTCAGAGAGTAAAACAAATTTAAGATAATATCACTTATCAGAGAACAAGAGGGAATACAAAATATTGAATTTGGTCAAACTCTTGGTCTTTAATTGCAAAAACAGGTAAGTAAGTGGGGACAGCAGGAGTTAGAGTGAAGAAGTTGTAGACTTAGGATGTTGCATGGGAACAGTGATGGAGGGTATTTGGCACTCTGGATGTAATGGCATAGTAACCTGGAGATTAACAGTTTGTAATCAGGTTACCTAAATTATAATGTAAGGAATAGAGATAGTATAACAGGTAAGGTGCTTGCCTTGCATGCTGCCAGCCCAGGTTTGATCCCGGCACCACATATGGTTTTCTGAGCCCTGCCAGGAGTAAGCCCTGAGCACAGCCAGATGTAGCCTAAAAACAAACAAAATGTTTTAAATGTACCCATGCTGCCTTTCTTGGGCAGCTCTATCTCCCTCTGAAACCTGCCTACACTTCCTAATGTTCTCTATCTAATAAACCTCCATCTATGGCTTCTGGGTTTGGTAGATTCTTTTGCCTACTCACTTGTGGCACTGCTGACAGAAGTTATGTGTAACATTTTTATGCTTGGCTCAAAAAATAAACTATTGATATTATCTTCAAGCTCTTTTCCCTTCCAGAGACCTGGAGTGGATGTCTCTACACAACTTTCGGGTCAGTCACCATTTTAGTGATGGCAGAGTATTCTTTAGTCTGAGTTTATTTACAATTGCGTAGATGAGACTCATACTATTTATTGCAAATTCACCCACCCAGTGTGGACAAACAAGGAACAAATATATTTCTCTTGTGTTTAGGCCATTACACACTTTTCTATTTGTTAAAATAGCTGATCTATCCTAATATGTAACAGATACGATTAATAGTTAACAATGATTGTTAATATAAGTTAAAAGAAATTTCAGGAAGTTTGTATCCTTACAAGAAAATTTATCACTACTGCTCTTCATTTCATTGGAAAAGATATGTAACTACTCTTATAAAAATACTATTGCTCTCAGGCTTGGGGTGGGGAGGGAATCTGGGGACACTGGTGTTGGGAAATGTGCACTGGTGGAGGGATGGGTGCTGCAACATTATATGACTGAAACCCAATCATGAAAAACTTTGTAAAATGTCTATCTCACAGTGTTATAATAAAAAAATAAAATAAAATAAAATAAAATAAAATAAAATAAAATAAAAAATACTACCACTCTATATCTCAAGGACAAATACACAAATAGGCTGTATTTTGGAGCCTGTGAATATTCACAGAGCAGAGATGACCATTTGAAGGAACTACAGCAAGCTCTACACCAGAGGTAAAAGGATATATTAAAAATTTCTTGGGGGGCCGGAGCGATAGCACAGCGGGTAGGCATTTGCCTTGCATCGCGGCCTACCCGGGTTCAATCCCGGCATCCCATATGGTCCCAGAGCACCTCCTAGAGTAATTCCTGAATACAGAGCCAGGAATAACCCCTGAGCATTGACAGGCATAACCCAGAAAGTAAAAAAATAAATTTTTTCTTGGGAGGACTGAAGATAGTTCAAAGGGTTGGAGTTCAAGATTTGCATGTATAAAGCCCCAAGTTTGACATGGCAGTGCATGGCCCTCTGAACACTGCCTGGTGTGACCCTGGTGGGGGTCTCCAGCATAGCTGGCCCCTGGGGCCCCCATAAGTAGATTCTAGCAATGAACCTGCAGGAGTTTATTAATTACTAGACTAAGTACTCCAAGCACCACTAGAGAAACAAAATAAATCCATAATTCCTACATAGACAGGGTTACTGACATCATAACCCATACTCCTCTGTCCCTGCAAATGCAAAGGCGGTTCCTAAGGCAGTTCTCAAAGTGTCCTAAAAAGTCCCACATTTCCTAGAGTATTTCATGTTCTGGCTTTACCTGGCTTTCAATTTGTGAAAGTTAAAAAGACTGTTTTGTTTTGTTTTTATCCCCTAAACCTTTTTGGTATATATCTAATTATTTTTTTACTTTGCTAGTATCAATAATGGGTATGACAAATTATGCTTCCCTTTATCACTCAAATGATTTGAAGGTAGAAATTCATCCAATTGGCCACCTGCCCCTTGAGGTGCTGCAGGTGTGGCTGTGGTGCCCGGCTGCGTCGGCAGGTGGCAGACAGGAGACAGGCTTGTCTACACCCAGGGCTCTGCCCCATGGGCCTTGGATGGCTATGGTCTGACATAGAAAAAGACTGGGCCTCCTGGGATGAAACCAGAGCCATGGCAAAGCCTGGCAAGTTATCCATGGTGTATTCAATATGCCAATAACAGTAACAATAATGGACCTCCTTCTTAATGAATGGAGACGTTACTGGTGCCCGCTTGAGCAAATTGATGACTAATAGGAAGACAAGTGATACAAATGATACAAGTGATTCATCCAATAATTTTTGACTTGGCAAAAGCTGTTTTACGAAAGAGTGATGATAGAGAAATACTCCACTGAATATAATTAGACAGATTTATAACCTTTAGGAAGCTTAAAGTGCTATGATATTTTTAAGTATCTCACTTCACAACTTTTAAGGTAATGGAATCTATGTAAAGATAGTTTTACAAATGCCGACCAAATCTATTTTCCAACTAGTATAGGAAATATTCATGTTGCCTACTAAAGGTGTGAAAGGAACTGTGGTAAAAAGGGTAAAAATATTTACGAGAGCTTATAAACATTTATATCTCTATATAAAATTTTAAAAATCCAGTTTTTCCTCTTAAATAACCCATATGGGACACTAATTTTTTTGTCTGTTGTTTTTGGGTCACACCTGTAAATGCTCAGGGTTTACTCCTTGTGGTATTCTGGGAGCTGTATGTGGTGCCAGGAGTTAAACCTGGGTCACTTGAATGCAAAAGCAAGTATATTACCTCTCTGCCCTGGGAAAACTAATGTTTACTAAGAGGAAAAAAGAGATGGTGCTCAATTTTTGCTCAATGTAAGCAATGTGCTAAGACAACTGCTCTATATTTAGGTGTCTTTGTTCTAGCGATGCATGAACTATGTGAAATAACAGTAATTTCCTAGTATTGCACAATGAATTGAATTCTATAGAAATTCTATATTTTGAATAGGCAACAAGTATAACAGTGTCTTACTATTAATATTACTTGCTTTTATATTAGTTTTAATTCCTGGTTGGCTTTGCATTTCATAAATTTTACCACTGATGGTAATTTATCACTATAGCAAAAGTCCTGAGACAGTCAAAGTCTTTGTGTTGAAGCTGTGCCAAGAGTCAAGGCAGTGTTCAGGGAGGGTATTTCCTAAAGATTCTATTTTGGAAACGCAAATATGCCCCTCAAATAAACTCAGAGACATTCTCAACCCTTTCAGTCCAGTCTTCATGCTTCTCATCTCTGTGGAGATGGATGTTAACTACTTAGTATCTCCCTTATGTTTACCTACTAGGTACATAAAATCAGGCAAGAAGCCCAAGGCACAGCTCATTTTCATGGCACAGCTCAACATATTAGCAAATCTTTAATAACACCTCACAGATTCATTTTCCAATTGAGATCACTTGGCTTTATTTCTCAAATATGTAAGTTTTCCCTCTTCATTTTTAAGCACAGTAAGCAGAAATGCATAAATGGAGTCCATAAAGATAAACTGGGACTGTGGTTTTCTAATTTAATTTTTTTTCTAATTCAACTGCCTTTTATTAATATTTAAAAAATTTAGGCATGTGTACAGGAATATAATTTTCCAATTTTAATCTGATCATCAATGTCAGTATCTCTCCACTAAAGTCCCCAGATTTCTTCCCTCCCCCAGTAAACCCCCTTAACAAGCACAACAAATTTTGTATATTTTAGCAGCATGATTTATAATACAGTTAACAACAGGGTCTTATGCATAAAATATTCTAGCACCACACCCCCACCAGGGTCCCCTTATCTTCACCACTGTTCCGAATTCTCTTGTACACAACCTCCCCACAGCCCCCACTGTGCCAAGTTTCCTACTGAAGAGCAGTTCTCAGTTTCCGTTGCCTTTTGCACATTTTTTTTTATTTCCTTACTATGTTTTCTTATGCCCCACATGTAAGAGAGGTCATTCTGTATCTGTCCCTCCTTTTGACTAACTTCACCTTCCAGATCAATCTATGTAACAGTAAATCACAGGATTTCTGTCTTTTATCATAATCACATAATATTCCATTGTGTAAAAAACTGTAGTTTATTTTGTCATCTCTTCTGGGATACTTGGATTGTTTCCAAATTAAGACTATTATGAGTAGCACTGCAATGAACATAGAAGTACAAATGCTTTCCTGATTAGAGTTTTTGCCTACTTGGAATATTAAGAAATGGAATTTACCCTCTTTTCAACAAAAACTACAATGTTCACCAATATGAAAAAATGATTAATTTTTTTTATGCCACACCTGGTGCTGCTCAGGGGTTAGTCGTGGCTCTGCACTCAGGAGTCACTCTTAGCAGTGATTGAGAGAACATATGAGATGTTGGGGACTGAACCTCGGTCGGTTCAAAGCAAGTGACTTACCCTCTGTGTTTCTAGCCTCAACATGAAACATTTTAAATCTAAGCTTTTTAGGTTGAGAAAAATATGGGAGATAGATGGGAGGCAGGGACAGGAATCCTCCCTACTTAGGTCTCTTTACTATTTACCTTCCGTCTTTGAGACACTTCCAAAGTATATTATTTGGAGGTGGCTGAGGCTCACAAGGCCTTACCAGTGATTGTTATGTTGAACCAGGCAGGCAGTTCAACCTGAGGGCTCAATGATGCAATCCTCTTCAGGACCTGCAATGCTGCGTCTCACCTGGTCGTGCTTAGGGAACCATATAGTGCTGTGATCAAACCAGGTATAACCTCTGTACTATTCTGCCCCTCTATAGAATATTTTTATAACTATTAGTTTTATTCAAAGATACTTTACAACTTTTTCCTGCATTTCAACATTTGAGAAAAATTCTGAAAACACTAATGCAATATTGTCCTCAAGGTTCTAAGTGTAATGAGAAAGAGACACATAAAACAAAACGTGTAACAGTGAAAAAATACTACTCTTGCACTTATACCTCTGCTGTCAAGTTCTGCAGGAGATAAATACCTTGAAACACATTTATGCGAGCTTGCTAAGTTTTTGGCACTTAGTAAGAAGTTGTGGAGACGAAGAGAAGATATCAAGGGAAGAAAGTACACTAAGTGAAGACTGGAGTAGGTGGCAGCTTCATTGGGGAATGTACAACATGAGTGGAGAGGACACTGGAGAATCAGAGTGACGTGGTCAAAATCTTAAAGATTCTCCAAAATTGGCTATTATCCATACCTGGCAACTTGTTAAAGTTTGTTAATGCAGAGTCCTGTATATCCCAGATATGGATCAGAACTTCTAGAGAAAATAACTCCTGCCATTCAGTCCAAGTAAGTATAGTACAAGAATCTGTATTCTCTATTTCACCATGTAATTTTCACACATTTTATGTCATTTATTTGGGGGGTGTGGGGGAGTAGGATGTGACCATTCCATAAAGCCTAGGAAAAGTCTGCTGGTATTACTTAAAACAGCAACAGCAAAACAAAGTGCAATGGTTATTCTGTGAAATATGGTACTCCAGGAGTGTTGCTGTGGGGTTTGGGGGCGGGGGGGGGATTAAACCCAGGGTTCCTGAGTTTGTGGCTCCAAAACCCAAAACAAACAAAATGTGCTAGTTATGGGGGAGTGAGGAGTGGGGAGAAAGGTTCTATAGGCAAATATATATCTTAAGTGTTGCAAACCATAGCTTGCCCCTAGAGAAACAGTGACACACTGGATCCCAGAGGTGCTGCATAAAGGAAATCTAGCTAGTTTTAGGATCTTTATTACTCATATGAGATATCCTACATATATATTTTTTTTAATTTTTTAATTTACAATTACAAAGATATACAATTAAAAAGTTCATATTTGGGTTTTGGTCATACAGTGTTCCAGCACCCATCCCTCCACCAGTGCCCATCTCCCACCACCAACGTCCCGGTTCCCTCCTCCCTCCCCAGCCCTCCTCCATGGCAGGTTCTTTATTTCTTTCCCTTTCTCTCTCTTTCTCTTTTCCTTCCCTTCCAGACTATGGATTACAGAGCATACATTAAAGGGTTGTCATGTGTATCTTTTTGCCTCTATTTAGTGCTCAGTTCTAGGTTGGCATTAGTACCCTCGACAACTGTTAGCACACTGTTCCATTTTCTGTCTTACCTAGCCTCTGACTCCCACACGTTTGTGATAATTTCCACCTTTGACAAGACCTCCTGATATATGTTTCACTTGACCTTGGATATTGGTATCATAATATGTACATATATATTTATGTTATGCAAATAAATGCAGTCATTCTGTATCTGTCTCTCTCCTTCTGGCTAATTTCGCTCAACATAATCTTCTCCATGTCCATCCATTTATAGGCAAATTTTATAACTTCGTTTTTCCTAACAGCTGCATAGTATTCCATTGAGTAGATGTACCAAAGCTTCTTTATCCAGTCATCGATTTTCGGGCACTCTGGTTGCTTCCAGATTCTGGCTATTGTGAATAATGCTGCTATGAACATAAAAGTAGGGATGGTGTTTCCGCTCGCGTATTTTTGGCTTCCCAGAGTAGATTCCCAGGAGTGGTATGGCTGGGTCAAATGGGAGTTCAATTTCTAGTCTTTGGAGGAATGTCCAAATTGTTTGTTGTTGGTGTTTTGTTTTGTTTTGGGGCCACATCTGGCAGTGCTCGGGGGTACTCCTGATTCTGCATTCAGGAATTACTTTTGGGAGTGCTCAGGAGAATATGGGATGCTGGTAATTGAATCCCAGTGGGCTATGTGCAAGGCAAGCACCCAACCCACTGTACTATCACTCTGGCCTTTGAGGCATCTTATTAGGAAATCTATGTTAAGCACTTACTCTAGCTCTGCTGATGGTACTTAGTCTGAATTTCATAGCATTAGCACTTAGGAGATAGAAAGATGACAAGGGCAGTACTATGCCTGACTTGGAGCAAAGGAGAGACTTGTGACTGATAAACATCCCAGAAAACAGAATCTATTCATTTTCCCTAAAGCAAGAAAGAGAATTATACGATTAAATCTGTCATCACATAGTCCTAAATAGCTATAGTAGAATTTTAATAACTATACAACCTCAACGGGGTCTTTAGAAAGCATGTACTTTGCATGAAAATGAACTAGATGGTAACTTAATGATCAGTTATGTTGTAAATGATAGAAAGTTGTTTTTATCCTAATGCTCTCATCCTGGGATCATTTTTCCAATTCTAATAATAAAAAGCATTCAGATGAATAAATGGAGGGAAAGAGAGGACAAGGATCAATTGAGAGGAAATCATAAAACTAGGTGAATTTATCTTTCCCAGCTTCAAAATTCAGGTCATAATACTTCTAAGGAAGATAAATATCTATCTAGGGAAGTTGGGAGAATGAGACTGACCCAGATTTTTCTTACCACAGGAATAGGGCCCAATGAAATGCCACAGTTTTACACTATTCTGCTAGAGGTCAAATAGTTTGATGTATTATAGAAAAATAACCATATTAATCTTTCATGCAAAATATGAATGTCACAACAAAGATGCTGCCTTGTATGCGGGTGCATCTCTTTTGTATGCTTAGGCAAATGTACCTTCTGTAGATGGATTCTCTTAGCAACTTCCTGAGAGTATCCCAGACGTAGTTGTTCTGAAAAATTTTCTGAGCAAATGAAGACTGAAATTTCAATGAAAAAAAGAAGACTGGAAGAAATACTCAGAAATCACAGAATAAATGATTTCTATGAAAATCTGTAGTCTATTACAAATGGGCTGGACCAAATTATGTGAGCCAGGAGAAAAAAAGGCACAAGTGACAGTTTGAAATATCAATAGCCAAGGATCTAGAAAAAGAATACAGGGAACGAGAATATAAAGAAGTACAAGGGACTAAGTCCAAGGTCATCTGCCCTTTGGTTTCTGATCTTTAATTGAGTCTCAGGCATTGCTGAAATCCAGATGTATGCAGATGGAGCATATATAGTCAGTCTATGAAACAAGGTGTCCTAAGGTCAGAAATTTTCTTAATGGCTTTAGGGGCTCGGATAAGATGGACAAATATATGTGCAGATTTGGTATTCTGAGTAATCAGTGCAGGTTGCATAATATTTTTAGGTAAAATCAATCTCTGGAACTAGTTGGTACAAACTCATTGCACATATTAACATAGGTTCAGAAGTTAAGCCCTTTGGGAATATGTCTTGTTATCCTGAGAGGACCTCCACTTCCATTTATAAATACTGCAACCCGTGGACCTGTCTACCTCCTCAAGACTCATTTTCTGCAAATATTATTTAAATTACATAAATCTCTTAAAACAGAAACCTCAGAGATGCTTGGTCTCTCCAGATGAAAATAAGCACTACCTGGCATTTCAGGCTGCCCGGGATCCTCCTTTTCCTACTTTTCTAGATTACCCTACTTCCATTTGCATACTCTATTTCAGGCTATGTGGGTCATCTTGTTTAGCTTTAAAATACTCTTCCTTGCTCACTGCATCTTGTCCCCCCCCCACTTCTGCTGCTGATTAAATTCTATCTACTTTTCAGGAATCAGTTCACAGATTTTTCATGAAGGTTGCCTGACCTCATCAATAAGAAGGAATCTATTCCTCCAACATCTTATGCATTTATGGCAATAATTCTGACAGCCTAGCATCATAACCAGTTGTGTATATATGCAACTCTTTCTCTGTGCATAAGAGTTACCAGAAAAAGCCAGAGATTGCTATTCTGAGGGAGGCTATTTGTCTGGCAAAATACTCTGATATTTGGACTTCAAAGGGTTCTTCAATGGTATCATACCACTGACAAAACAGAATCAAAAAATAAGCAAATAAAACCACATAATATAAAGGGGTTCTACATGGCAAAAGAACACAGAGACTGAAAATAAGAGACAGCTAACTAAATGGGGAAATATTCACATTCAAAACATCAGATAAAGAACTGATCACTGTATCACTGTCTGTATCACTGTCTTCCCGTTCATCATCGATTTGCTCGAGCGGGCACCAGTAACATCTCCATATGACCTGTTTCATGCAAGTAGAGCCCAAGGGCACCTGCTTGCTCCAGGAACATAAAGAGCTTCAAACCATTCCATCAGGTTATGGAAATGAGGTCTAAAATTGTTACTGATATCTGGCATATCAAATACAACACGGGTAGCTTGCCAGGCTCTGCCGTGCGGGTAGCATACTCCTGTAGTCATCTCAAAATCCAGCATTTATTGATGAACCGCGCGGCAGCTTGCGACCTCGCGAGACAGGCTGTGATAGGCTGGTCTGTTGGGTGGAGTTCTGACGAGGGGCAGTCCAGGTGTGGAAAATGGAGGCCCTCATGGAGTGGGGGGGTCATCTGGCTTGTTGTGAGGCTCTGCTGGGGTGGCAAGCCAGGGCTAGAACCTGCCATCCCTCCCGGGTGCCTCATTAGAGGCTGGGTACAGGGAGAGCCAGTCAGAAAGAAAAAAAAAGAACTGATATTGAAAATATATAAAGTACTCAAAAAAGCTTAACCCCCAATCCCATTCAAAAACTCTATCAAAAATGGGGAGAGGAAATCAAAACAATTCTCTAAGGAAGACCAATGGATGGCAAACAGGCACATGAAAAAATGGTCACTGCATTAAATAGAGGCAAAAAGATACACATGACAACCCTTTAATGTATACTCTGTAATCCATAGTCTGGAAGGGAAGGAAAAGAGAAAGAGAGAGAGAGAGAAAAGGAAAGAAATAAAGAACCTGCCATGGAGGAGGGCTGGGGGAGAGAGGGAGGGAACCGGGGACATTGGTGGTGGGAGATGGGCACTGGTGGAGGGATGGGTGCTGGAACACTGTATGACCAAAACCCAAATATGAACTTTTTAATTGTATATCTTTGTAATTGTATATATCATGGTGGTATATCACGGTGGTATAATAAAATACTTTTAAAAAAAGAAAATATGGTCATCATCACTTATCATTAGGTGAATCCAAACCAGATGACAATGAGATATCATCTCACACCATTGAGAATGGCACATATCAAAAATAATGGGAACAATTAGTGTTGGTGGGATATGGTAAAAAAGGTACTCTCATCCACTGCTTGTGGACATGCTGTCTGGTTCAACTCCTGTGGAAAAAAGTATGAAGAGTTCTCAGTAAACTTAGAATTGAGTTGTCATATGATTATTCCACTTTTGGGTATATACCCCCAGAACACAAAAACATTAATTCTAAAGACATATGCACACCATTACTCATTGCTTGGTACAAAGGCTAAGATACTGACTCAACCTAGTTGTCCAACAGCAGATGAATGCATTATGAAGTGGTATACATACACAATGCAGCTGCAAGAAATAATGAAATCATGCATTTTGCCGCAACCTGGATAGAGCTGGAAGATAACATATCATGTTGAGTAAAGGATGATACAGAATGAACTCACTTATTTATGTTATATAGAATAACTGAACAAGGGAATGCAATGTTTGAAATGGGGGTTCCTAAATCACCCTTCAACCTAGAGTAAAGGGAGTAAAGGGAGGAGAAGTGCAGAAAAGGAAGGGGAAAAATGCGGTGAGGATAAAGATGAAAAAGGGAATTAATAGAAGAATAGTGAGGTCAGAGGCTTTGGGTCTACTGGTAATGTTGGATATAGATAATGTTGGATATAAATATCCAACATTATATATGTATTATATAAAATACATATATATGTATTATATATAAAATACATATACATGTATTATAAATAATATATATGTCAAATGGCAAATTTGACATATATATGTATTATATATAATACACATATATGTATTTTATATATAATACATACATATGTATTTTATATATTACATATATATGGTTTGAGGCTCTTTATGTTCCTGGAGCAGGTAGATGCCCTTGGGCTATCTCGCATGTGACAGGATGTATTGAGATGTTATTGGTGCCTGCTAGAGCAAATTGATGATCTACGGGGAAACAGTGATACAGTGATATGTGTATATATATATATATATATATATACATACATATATATATCTGTATTATATATCTGTATATATAATACATATATATGTATATATACTCAATATATTATATATTCAATATATATGTATTATATATTCAACATATACATAATACATATAATATATATGTATTATATATATTCAACATATATATAATACATATATATGTATATATATATTCAAACCAGACTCAAAAACACTGAAGCTACGAGTTCTAAATAACAAACACCAGGCTTTAAAATTTGTTTTTTCGGGCCCGCCGAGCTATAGTCCAGCAGGTAGGGCATTTTTATGCGGCGGCCAGCCCGTGCCAGCCTGGGTTCGATCCCTGGCATCCTATATGGTCCCCTGAGCACCACCAGGAGTAATTCTTGAGTGCAGAGCCAGGAGAAACCCCTGAGCATTGCCGGATGTGACCCAAAAAAAAAAAAAAAAGTGTCTTTTCAAGGTGGCAGGCTGGGGGGGGGAGTGGCAAGAGGGAACATGGGAACACTGGTAGAGGGAAATTGAAGCCATAACTTTATGAATCACCATTCTTTTTATATTATTTAAGTTAAAAATATTAAAGCACTAGGATTTACAAAGTTAGTGATAATTGAGTCTCAGACATACACTGTTCCAATATAGAACAACATGCAAAGTTGTACCACTAGTGTCAACTTCCCTCCACCAATGTTCCCAGATTCCTTCCCATACCCACCCCATCCCAACACACTGTGCCAGTCTGCCCTCTTGACAGGCATCTTTTTAAGTTCAACTATTAAAGTTTGGGTATCACTCACTATCACTGTCTTCTCATTGCTCATCCATTTGCTCGAGTGGGCACCAGTAACATCTCCAAACATCCTGTAACAAGCAAGTGTAACCCAAGGGCATCTGCTTACTCCAGGGACAGGAAGAGCCTCAAACCATTCTTCAGGTGATGGAATTGAGGTCCTTAATTGTTACTAGTTTTTGGCATAACAAATAAATAAACACGGATTGCTTGCCAGGCTCTGCTGTGTAGGTGGTATACTCTCAGTAGAAGGCTCTCATCTCGAGCATTTACTGATGAAGCTCAAAGGGGAAAGATCAGGTTTTCTCTTGGATGGAACTCTGAGGAACTAGAGTCTAGATGTTGAGAATGACAGACACTCACACACACATACAAAATTTTGTCTGTATAACTGAGCTTCCTGCGGTTGGCATATGGGGTTTGAGTGGGGGTGACACAGACAATGGATGAGGGAAGTGGGCACTGGTGGAGGGTGTGGTGTTGGGACATATACATATGTAACGTTATCATTAACAGTATTGTAAATCATGGTGCCACATATAATTTTTTTCTCAAATTCAAGTGGGGTTGTCTGTAAAGTAGCCGGAACTCTTATCGCTCATATTTCTATAACTGAGGATTGCAGTTTAATGGGATTTACTGTGTAAAAATAAATATACCTAATAAAATATTCTTGATCTCTAATAACTTTGCTTATAAGGACAAAACAATTAAATATGAAGGAAGCTGAGAGTGAGATGAGAAACAATAAAGGGCAATTTTCCCCACTGAAGACTCACATCTGCACACACAGATCTTTTTTCCTGCTTTAAACTCTCTCAAGGGCTTCCTAGCAATAAATGAATGCTTTGAATGTGCCCACTGCTACCCACAAGGTTCTGATGACATCTCATCTTAAGGCAATCTCTCTGCTATTCTGCTGTCCAGGCAAACCTAACAAAGTAGTGAGATCCTGTCACTTCTGGTGATAAGTGAGGCTACCTGCCAGGTGCTCAGTAAATACAAAGTCTTAGTACTGGGAAGAATCTTTGCAGTGGCAAATGACCTTTATTTGTCCTTCCTTATTTTAGAAGTCCATTTAAAATGTACATTTGGAATTAAAGATAAAATCTCAATATAATATAGTATAATTAATAAGACAAACTGAAAACATTTATTGACATTTACTATCTTCTAGGGCCTATTTTTAAAAATTTTTTATTATACCACTGTAAGATATACAGTTACAAAAGTGTTCATATTTGGGTTTCAGTCATAGAGTGTCCCAGCATCCATCCCTCCACCAGTGTAGGGCCTATTTTAGGGAAGAAGCATTACCACTTTGATAAGGTAGGCACTATTATTTGATAGTTGGGGAAATGGAAGCAGTCTAGCATAATCATTGTAAGGCAGGTAAGCTTGAGCAGAAGTATGTTTTCAGATGTTTTGGATAAAGAAAGGATTATAGATTTCAGCGGTCAAATTAAAGAATCATGATGAGTCCTGACTTCCAGATCTAAGATTAGAGAATCTCAGGCAAAGCTGATACTGGGTTTGAATCATAAATGGGTTGAATTATCCTCAGGGAAAGTGGGATACAGCCACAAACTGGCGATGGCAGACCATACTGTGGTCAGAAGCAGAGTGTGGAGCAAAAGTAGATGGGATGAGGTGCATGTTAAGACAATGCCCCAAGATAATGCAGAAACGTTCTTAGAGTGAGTCTTTTACACCTTCAACCTGGGGTCAGACAGATTCGAGAATTTCTGTGCATCCTCATAAGCAGAAAGTAAAGGGGTGGGATGTTAAGTATATGCCTGTGTGCAGAGAAAGTATCAAATGGACTTTGGTTTCTTATCCTGATGTATTTATGTATCTTCATACATTCATAAAACTTGTGGGTCTAAGTCAGATATCAGAAAGCTATTCTGGGCTGTGGGCAATTCACTGCAAGACAATTCCTTTATTTTTGCTACAGCCCATATCTTTGGACTTTGGTTGTAACAAAACAAAATTAACCACTAACCTGCAGCTATCCGCTGGGTGTTTAGCTTTATCAGTGTAAGCCTTAAAATCCACAGAGTTCTCTTTTATTTTTTCTCCTTTCTCTCCTTTTTATGTTATGATGACCAAGAGCACACACATGCTTGGGTACAGGACCTGCACACTACTCATTAGGGGATCACAACTTTAGAAGCATCTAAAGAGCTTGCACACATGCTGGTAGGAGTCCTATTCTTTTAGACCTGGTCACATGTGTGCAGTGCTTGCTGCTGTACTCACACAGTGTTTATTGGTGGCTACACTCTTGCTGAAATACTCACACATCTTTTTAAGCACAGTACTCACAAAGGGTTGCACACTTTAGTTGCAATGCTTGCACACACCTGAGTGGGCAGGGAAGATCACATATGCTCATGCAGTACAGAGATTCCAGTGTGACATGCGAGGGTTAAATTTCAGTTTTTGCTCTGCTCTCCCTGTACCCTTTGAATTAAGAAATACCTTACCTCAGTATATTGTTTTTGTAGTGGGAACTTTAGAAATATAGAGGGAACATGAACAAGTTGCTAAGCAGGTAACTAGGAGGCAGGATCCATTCTAGAAACAGGCAAATATGAATAGGCCATAAATCATAAGTTATGATTCAGAACAGAACTGAAAAATCCATACCAACCTGAAGAGTGACAAGGCCATCTCAATAATTAGCAAATTAATAAATGTCTATATGGAACCTAAATTTTCCACATTCCTCCATTTTCCACATCCGGACTTCCCTCTAGTCAGAACTCCACTCAGCAGACCAGCCTATCACAGCCCGGCTCAACAAGATCCACCCTGCATCAGTCCTTTTTAAATCCGGCTCAGGTATGCTGATCCAGAGACTCACAGACATGGGGCAGAGCTGCTACTGGCTCTCACTGTGCCCAGCCGCTCACGAGGCACCCAGGAGGGATGGCAGGTTCTAGCCCTGGCCCGCCACCCCAGCAGAGCCTTGCAACATGTCAGATGACCCCCACTCCATGAGGGCTTCCATTTTCCACATCCGGACTTCCCTCTCATCAGAACTCCACCTAGCAGACCAATCTATCACAGCCCGGCTCATCGAGATCTACCCTGCAGCAGGTTTTTTTTTTTTTTTTTTTTTTTGCTTTTTGGGTCACACCTGGTGATGTTCAGGGGTTACTCCTGGCTCTGCACTCAGGAATTACTCCTGGCGGTGCTCGGGGGACCATATGGGATGCCGGGGATCAAACCCAGGCCGGCACAGGCCGGCCGCATGCAAGGCAAAGGCCCTACCTGCTGGGCTATTGCTCTGGCCCCTGCAGCAGTCTTTTTAAAATCTGGCTCAGGTATGCTGATTCAGAGACTCACAGACATGGGGCAGAGCTGCTACTGGCTCTCCCTGTGCCCAGCCGCTCACGAGGCACCCAGGAGGGATGGCAGGTTTGAGCCCTGGCCTGCCACCCCAGCAGAGCCTTGCAACAAGCCAAACGACCCCCACTCCATGAGGGCCTCCATTTTCCACATCCAGACTTCTCTCTCGTCAGAACTCCACCCAGCAGACCAGCCTATCACATCCTCCGGCTCGCACTGCCGCTTGTGGCCGCACGGTTCATCAATAAATGCTGGATTTAGAGATGACTACAAGAGTATGCTACCCACATGGCAGAGCCTGGCAAGCTACCCATGTCGTATTTGATATGCCAAATACCAGTAACAATTATAGACCTCATTCCCATGACCTGATGGAATGGTTTGAAGCTCTTTATGTTCCTGGAGCAAGCAGATGCCCTTGGGCTCTACTAGGATGAGACAGGACATATAGAGATGTTACTGGTGCCCGCTTGATCCAATCGATGATGAATTGGAAGACAGTGATACAGTGACAGTGATGGAACCTAAAATACAATTAGTAAACATGAAAATTCCAAGTAACAGGGGCTCGTTGTTAGTATCATCACCCCTCCCACAGGGTAATGAATTGCGGCAAGTAACCAATCAAAAAACTCCATTCTTATGCCCTTCTACTCTTTGTCTCACAATTGCTATAAATGCCAGAAAAAAACTCCTAAAAAAGTGCTCTAAGCCCTGATTCTGGGCCACAAGTTCAGGCTGTTGCTTAGTTGCAGTCCATCTTAATGTTAAATAATTAAATCCCCTTGCTTTCTCACCTAAAGATGGTTTGGGTGTGACTGATTAAATGAACTCTGTTACACCAGAGAGCAGTGTGCATGAACCACACTTGGTGCATAAGGGCAACACTGGTGTTAGGACTCTCAGCCTTCCACTTGCAAGCAGGCACTTTACTACTGAGGCATCCATGGGCCCCCTCTCTCAAGTTTCTTTTCTTTTTTTTAAATTCTATTATAACACTGTGAGGTAGACATTTATAAAACTGTTCCTGATTGGCTTTCACACAATGTTGCTGTTGGCAGAAGGTAGATCTAAGGATATGCGAGCGAAGGTCTGATGGATACTGCCTGTTAACAGATACACAGGGACTTCCGGCAGACTGTCTCCCAATAGAGTTAGTATGTAGAAATCCCTAGTGAAACTGTTGATCAGCTGCAGGTATACCCAGACCAGGCTATCCAAGGTCATTTCTCTGCACATTTCCCTGTTGGCTATAACTAGCCCAAGATGGAGTCTAATGGATGATGCTTAAAGTTAGGCAAAAAACAGGTTTTTCTTGTTCTTCTGTCTGACATGTCCTTGCCATCATGGGCTAGTCCGAAAGCTGCATTAGCAACTGTAATGCGTTCTTTTGTTCATCTCATCTTACCTAGATAGCACCCCCTGCAGGTTTTTGGTTCCTGGTTGTCTCCTTCCTATTATTCCTAAATCCTATTCAATGAATGTGAACTGTCTTTGTAATGTAAACCATGCAAACTTTAAGCTGAATTGCCCTTTGAGATGATGGGATAAGGGAGTTGGGGTCTGTGTGGAGGTGGTCAGTCAGTTCCATCAGTCAAATGAGTTAGTTCAAGTCAGTGAGCTCACGCCAGTGAGCTCTGGTCAGTTAGCTGCAGTCAATCAGCTTCGGTCAGTTAGCCACCAAGATGAGAACTGCTGCCCCTCCGGCTGGTGATCATTAAAAATATTAATGGATATATGTCGTGTTCCTGGTGTCTCATCTCTGCGCCTCCGACCCGACAGGTCATTCTTGCTTCAGTTGCAGTACCCATCCCTCCACCATCACAAGTTTCTTGATGGAAATAAAGACATTTCAGATGCGACTGGGTGTGTTCAGCATGGTACAGCTGTAGACTACAAATATTTTAGTGCAAAAAATTCAAGGTAACACATTTAAGTAATAAAATAATTTATATCCTGGGACTCCTGAAGCAGACAAAATATCTATCTATCTATCTATCTATCTATCTATCTATCTATCTATCTATCTATCTATCTATCTCTCTCTCTCTCTCTCTCTCTCTCTCTCTCTATCTATCTATCTATCTATCTATCTATCTATCTATCTATCTATCTATCTATCTATCTATCTATCTATCTATCTATCTATCTATCTATCTATCTATCTATCTATCTATCTATCTATCTATCTATTGCTTTTTTGGGTCACACCCTGCAATGCTCAGGGGGTTTCTCCTGGCTCTGCACTCAGGAATTACTCCTGGCGGTGCTCGGGGGACCATATGGGATGCCGGGGATCGAACCCGGGCCAGCAAGGGCCGGCCTCGTGCAAAGCAAACGCCCTACCCACTGGGCTATTGCTCTGGCCCAAAATATTTAATTGTTATCTAAATATTTTTATTTAGATTTAAAAAAAAAGTGTATTCCTGATATGCTTTGTTTCCTGAAATTCAAGTTTCTGACATAAAAAATCCTTACTTCAGGGGATTTCTGATAGAAAAATATGTTCATTGGTTATTGGAAGAGCCAGTAAGCAGCCATGAAGCACAGATTCATGAATTACAAGGAATCCATGATTATGACTTTTGCACCCTCTTAATTGTTTCTGATTTCTGCCTTGTGCTAATCCTGCAAAATACTTATTTTCATGAGTAGCAATGATAAGATATAATAAAAATAAATCAGTGGGAAGATTGAGATTGAATCCTGGACTGGACACTAGCTAACTGCTCAACCTCAGAATTGATATAGGGACTGAATTAAGTGACATGCAAAGCTTCTGAAATGGGGTTTGGGACAAGAGGGATACTCAAGCAATGCTCATTTCAGTCACTTTCTATCTCCATAGAACAGAATAAAACCTTTATATTTTCCCCTATGTCTCACAGAAAAACAAAAATCATTGGCTACAAATATCTTCCAATTCATCATAGTATAATTCAATTTATTTATGATTCTAAGCCTTTCTATTCCAACCCCCCATGGGAAATAGCTTGTGTCTGCTATACAATATCTTGTTATTATCATGCTTCTTTCTAATGTCTGTCATTGTTTTTCACCACTCTATAGTTTCTGGCATCAGTGTTGGCATAAAATAATGTTCCTCTCTATTTCTGCTCTTGAAATACTCCTTTTGTGGACTCTTGGTGGTTCCTCTTCTGTCTAGCCCTTTTTGGAATCTTCTTCCTCTTCCTTTCTTATTACTTTCTTCAAAATTATTTTTTTACTTGGTTATCTGACCTGAAAGAAGGCAGAAACCCCCTTTCCCAACCAGGGCAGGCCTACTCATGGAAAGTTACCAATTTAGGGCCTAAGTGTCCTTTTCATCTTGAAGTAACCTTTTTGTTATCTACAAAAGGCCCAGAACAAATTCCTGTTAGAGGTTATTAGACCCCGCCCAGAATCTACTATCTGGCCTGAATTGCCTGGATTGCATTCCTGCAAGTACGCATAGCCGTTGCTGACCCATGATCCCACGCGTGTATCTAGCCGCACCAAATATAAAAAGAAGTATTAAGAATGATCTGATTGGTGGGAAATGGTTACTTGGTACAAAGTGATTGGCTGCCTCCGCTGCAGACCTTGATGTAATATTTTAAATCTATTGGATGGTTATGCGCGGGCTTTTCTGTAGCGGCGGGAACTATCTCTTAAAAGATCCTCCCTGGAAGGGTTCGGGGCTCTTAGCCACTGACCACTTGGGGTCATGCTATGGGCCCGAGTATACTAAGCTTATTAATAAAACCCTTGCTTTTGCATAGGACCCGGTCTCTCAGAGTTTTCCTTGGTAGGTGCGGCGCTCCGAGGCTCCCAGTCAGTCACCCCATTGGGTGGCCAACTCTTTCAGACCTACTCTTTCATTTTAATAATCATTGATCGTTGACAATAAATCTCTGGCATAAACTTATTCCTCTTTAGATCAATATAACCTTCAAGTAGTTTTAAACAACTTAAAAATTCTCTATAATACAAGTCCTAATTAACCTGTAGACTTACATAGTATTTTAAGTGTTCTGGCTAAAATACCAGCCTTTTCTTTTGTAATACAGTGAAAAAAGAGTCAGGGATTCATTAGCTTGCCAAATTCAGAGACCAATTGAATGCCAAATTCAGAGGGAATTGGAAATTAGTAATTGAGAGAGTGCTTGGTTAAGTGCCTGTTACTGAGAGCCTATTGTAGAAAAGTTCTTAGAGCCTTTACAAACTTTAATGTGAAAGTGAATATACCCTGGGGAGGAGGTGGTACCTTACACTTTGGGAAAACACTGATCTAATATGCTGTATTTCCACTACCTTAAAATGTTCTTTTGTCTATCTAGTAAATACCACCCCACACCCCAATCTGGCATTTCTGACCCTTACTGCAGTTTAAGTTTGCCTTTCATTGATTTTCATATGACCATTTTCCATGTATATTTATATTTGCGTAGTATTTAATCATAAAAACACACTATAATTATTTATCCATTATCTTGTTGATCTAATATAGGCTGTATCCAGATCTCAGCTATTATAATCAAATCTTCAGTGAATAATTTTCTTTTTCTTTTTCTTTCTAGTGAAGCAAAATTAGTTTTACTGAAAGAGAGGTGTGAAGAGAGAGAAAGGGAGAAAGACATGTGTTCAAGGGAGAATATGTGCTTCTCTAGAGGGAAAAAACGCAGGGAACAGCTTTTGGGAGAAAATTATATACAATTTATTCAAATTGTCTTGACCTGGAGTTTTCTGAATAAAAGCTAATCTGGGTTTTGTCACAGGGACAACCTTGCATTCTTGATAACCCTTTCATGTTCTTCTTAACATGATCTTTTCTCTCTTTATCTTTTTTCTCTATTTATTTTAGGTGTCAGCGACTGAACACAATTGGGAGGTGAGCATTCTACTACTGAGTCTTCCCAGCTCTTTTTTCCAGTCTTTTCATAGACATATGCTTCATTTACCTTAGGCAAAAACACAGAAGAATTGCTGGGATATATGACAGACACATGTTTAATATTAATAGAAACTTTCCTGACATCAGAAACATCCTGTGCACACAATCTTTTACTATTAGAAGAATCTACTTGATATAAAAGGATGATTATGTTAGACACTGATTCTTTGAATGCATAAACAAGACAGAAAAATCCTTAGTTAGACTAATAGGCAAATAGTAAATCCTGAGGCTGATGAGGCGTCCTGGAAGGGGGCAGGTTCTGGTCCTTGCCAGCACTCCCCCTCCCCACAGACTCTCAGAGGCCGGAAAACCTCATGCACCACAACCGCAGTCACTTTCAAGGTCCAGACTCCACAGCTCGTCAGAGCCCCATCTCCATGGCATGAGGCCACTTAACAGCACTGCATGATATCTCAAAACCTGGTATACTCATCTAACAGTTACCCCATCACACTTCATAGAAACACAAGTGTGTGTGCACAATGTGTGGTCTGTGGGAACATATCAATAATTTCCATACAGTGGGCTCAAATGGCACACTGGAGATTTAAGAATCTCCGATGACTTTTGTCTAAGACCATATTCATCGGCCATATTTAGAGAAGTTGCTCCAACAAGCAATATAGAATAGATTACTCAGTGTATGAATAGGACAAGATCAAACAGAGGTTGCTATAAATGTGAAGTGAGTGCTGTCCATAGGTGTGTCTGGGATTGACAGTAGAAAAATACCGTGTTCTGGAAACCCAGAAAGTGAATCCAAGAACAGAAATCAGCCAGACTCCCACACAACAACCCAGGAAAAATAGTCATGACTTTGACAATACCATTCCCTTATATAGGCTGTAATTATCAACATAATTGATGCCAGGTAAGGGAGCAGGTAAAGGGATAGGGATAGGCGGGTGGGTGGGAAATTCGGGTCTCTGGTGGTGGGGGGCACACTGGTGGTGGAATTGCTGCTGAATGATGAATCTTTCTAACAACTGTATGTGAAAAACTTTGTACTTTGTAAATCACGGTGTTTAAATAAATAAAAAGGGAGGAGTAAATCCTACCAAAAATAATAAATGAAAGGGAAGAAGTTATAGCATATCACAAAAAACAAAGGATCATATCTCTATATAAGGATAAGAAACTCTCCTCAGCTCCACTTCATAACACAGAGGTCATCTAAAATTTTTTTTTAAATACTGTAGTTTGGTTAACATGGTTATAATAGTTTAACATTTATGTTTTGGATGGACACAGTTACTGTAACTTCACCACCACCAAAATACTGAAAACATTCCACCAGTGCCCATATATTACTTCCAGTCTGCCTTACCTTCTCTCATCCCCACTGCTTGCTAATGTCAGTTTTGTAATTCAAAACCAAGGTTTACCGTCATTTGATATTGTCTATTCTATTTCATTTCTCTATGTCACTGTCACTGTCTTCCTGTTCATCATCGATTTGATATATATAGCATATCTGTATATATATAAAGATATCCTCTCTCTCTCTCTCTATATATATATATATATATATATATATATATATATATTGGCCCCTGCAGCGAGAGAGGTAGATTCCCTTGCCTTCCTAATTATTTTCCTCCTTCCAAAACTACGATAAAATCAGACTGCCTTCCAGAACACACACTAACTGATAATGGGGGAGAAGGGGGCCAGGAGAGGCATGGGTGGTCTTGGGCAAATTTGGCAAAAAATTTGATGGTGGGTGTCTCTGTCATGCTCCCATTTATCACGTAGCACCTCTGTGTAAGGAGGTGCTTTATCTACTTGTACTAGCTCCACTAAACCTTTCAACAGCATCACCCTATAAATACCAGCACCTGGACTCTCATCCACTGTTGCTGGGAGTGCCGACTGGTCCAGCCCTTTTGGAAAACAATATGCGCATTCCTCCGAAAACTAGATATTGAGCTCCCATTTGATCCAGCAATAGAACTCCTGGGAATATACCTGAGAGGCCGAATAACACATAGCAGAAACACTATCTGTACTTCTTTATTCATCTCTGCGCTATTCACTATAGCTAGAATCTGGAAACAACCTAAATGCCCGAGAACAGAGGACTGGCTGAAGAAACTGTGGTTCATCTACACTATGGAATACTATGCAGCTGTCAGAAAAGATGAAATTATGAAATTTACCTGCAAATGAGATTATGAAATTTACCTGCAAATGGAGACTATCATGCTGAGTGAAATTAGTCAGAATGAAAAGGACAGATATAGAATGACTGCATTCATTAATAGGATATAAATAGATACCAGTGTTTTGCTAAAGTGTGGAAAATGGTAATGGCAGATTAAAACTCACCATTGAATATACATAAAGAGACTTAAGTGATAAACTCTAAATATCTGCAGGGCTAGCCACAATGTGTAAAAAGAAGAGGGAGATGCAGAGAGAGAAAGAAAGGAAAGCGGGGGTACCTGCTATTGAGGCAGCCTTGGGGGGTGGGCAGGAGGGGGTGGGGGTACATTGGTGGTGGAAATGAGGCACTGGTGGAGGGATGGATGCTGGAATACTGTATTACCAAGAACCAATTATGAACACCTTTGTAATTGTATGTCTCACGGTGGTATAATAAAAAATTAAAATAAATAAATAAATAAATAAATAAATACCAGCACCTCCAAGGTGAGGAAGAGCAATAGAGAGAAAAGAAGAGACAGAAATTTACTTGGCCAAGCACTGGCAAAGAACAAGCTGGGACTTGGGCCAAGAGGTCTATGGTGCCAACACCTGTATTCATTCCTTTCTGTGGCCTTGCTGTTTTGCTGCTTCTCACTTTCAGAGCGATGCTCAAAGTGGGCAAGATCACCCCTCCCCCCACAATGCAGAGGCAGCAAATCATAGTGGGCATCTATGGCAAGTATTCAAATATGCTGGTGCTCTCCCACCCAGCTCCAGCCTGCGCCGGGCTCACCGAAGACTAACTCACTATGGCTTTTCCCCCAAGTGTGCATCCACCATTTTTCTCTTCTGTTTCTTTTTGTTTGGGGACCACACTTGGCGATGCTCAGAGGTTACTCCTGGCTCTGCACTCAGGAATCCCTCCTGGCAGTGCTCAAGGAACCATATGGGATGCCAGGAATCGAACCCAGGTCAGCTGTGTTCAAGGCAAGCATCTTGAACCTGTTGGCCTATTTTTCTGGCCCCAAACCACTTCAGTTGATACAAGGCTTTAGCAATGCCACATGGCAGGTTTGATTTCATGGCCTGGCACAGGCAGCCTGAGGTGGGTTTTTAGCCTTGATAGTCTCATTAGCACGAGTAGTGTCTCAATATGAAAACTGAATAACAAGCAGGGAAGAGACCCCTGCTAAGACCAATTTCATTAAACAATAATGACTTCATCTGCGCTGTGCCCAGTTTCAGAAAGCTTCCAGCCCCTAATCATTTTCTGGATGTGTCCATTCCTGCATGCTTCCCGACTGGTGTAAATCCATCAATCTCCAGGGAGGATGGGTCTGGGAAAATGGCACATAATGTGAGGTCTGCAGAGACCTGTCTGCAATGTACTATAGGTAAATGAGACCATCTAATATTTAGCCTCTCTCTGACTTATATAACATGATACCCTCTAGTTCCATATAAGGTGCCCAAACTACAAAGTTTCATCTTTTCTTATAACTGGCGTATTCTATAACTTCTTCATTCATTCATCTTTCTTCAGAGATGAGTTGCTCTCATATCAAGGTTATTTTAGTAGTATGCAATAAACTTGTGTGTATTTCAAATCAGCGTTCTTGTGTTTTTGAGGTAGAAGAAATAAATATGTATATTTACATATATGCATATACATACATCACTGTATCACTGTCTTCCGTTCATCATCGATTTGCTCGGCGGGCACCAGTAACATTTCCATATGACCTGTCTCATGCAAGTAGAGCACCTGCTTGCTCCAGGAACATAATGAGCCTCAAACCATTCCATCAGGTCATGGGAATGAGGTCTATAACTGTTACTGGTATCTGGCATATCAAATACAACATGGGTAGCTTGCCGGGCTCTGTCGTGCAGGTAGCATACTCTTGTAGTCATCTCTAAATCCAGCATTTATTGATGAACGCGCGGCCGCAAGCTGCGGTTGGCTGCATGCAAGGCAGCATATATACATACACATATAAAATCAATGTTTTTGTGTATTTTAGGTATCACTGTCACTGTATCACTGTCTTCCCGTTCATCATCGATTTGCTCGAGCGGGCACCAGTAACATCTCCATATGACTTGTCTCATGCAAGTAGAGCCCAAGGACACCTGCTTGCTCCAGGAACATAAAGAGCCTCAAACCATTCCATCAGGTCATGGGAATGAGGTCTATAATTGTTACTGGTATTTGGCATATCAAATACGATACGGGTAGCTTGCCAGGCTCTGCCGTGCAGGTAGCATACTCTTGTAGTCATCTCAAAATTCAGCATTTATTGATGACTACAAGCGGCGCGTGAGCTGGGCTGTGATAGGCTGGTCTGCTGGATGGAGTTCTGATGAGGGGAAGTCCGGATGTGGAAAATGGAGGTCCTCATGGAGTGGGGGTGTCTTCTGGCTTGTTGTTAGGCTTGCCTTGCATGTGGTGGACCCAGGTACCCCATATGATCCTTTGAGTTCACCAAGAGTGACTCCTGAGTGCAGAGCCAGGGGGTAAGCCCTGAGCACCACCAAGAATGGTTCAAAAACTAAAAAAAAATTTTTTTAAATGAGGCCAGGAATAGTTTACTCACTTGTATAAACATATGAAAAGCACCATTTTTTGTCTTTTCAGTAAAAAGCAAAATATTTTATTTCTCTTGAAGCATAAACAAATTTTCAGGATTCTTATTTAAGTTATGAGCAATAACCAGTTTGAAATAAAATATTCGATATTAAATATTAAAGATATTAAATCAGTCTTCATATAAAGTGCTATTATCTTTTTGTTTGGTTTTGTTTTGTGGAGGGACTAAATTTTGTGGTGCTCTGTCAGGATTTACTCCTGGCTCTGTGCTTAGGGATTACTCCTGGGGACTTGAGGGACCATGGGGGCGCCAGGAATCAAACCTGTGTAAGCCATGTGAAAGGCAAATGCCCAACCTTCTGTATTATCACTCTGGCCCTATGAAGTGTTACACTCCTAATTGTTGCAAAATGACCACCTTAAATTTTCAACCTGAATTTTAGTTATCATTATGCAAAATTTTTTCCATGTTTGTTCAATGACTTATAGAGTATAGAAGTCAACTGACTTTTCAAGGAAATCAAGATCTATGACTCACAATATTTGTAGTTAACCAAATAGTAGCTTGATGGTAAATGCCAAATTGGCTCTTTTAATAAAAGATACTGTGGCTGGAGATATAGTATAGCAGGTAAAGCACTTGTTGTGTACACAGCTGACATAGGTTTAAGCCCCTGAACCCTGCCACAATGATCACTGAGTACAGAACCAGGAGGAACCAATGCACAGTCGATAACGAAATAAAAGGCACCAATACTCAAATGATCTAAGAAATACATATATAATGAAAGTGGAAAATTAAAATTAATTGTAGTAAGAATGGATTCTTCTAAAGATTTCACTTTAGTAATCATTCTAGGAAGTTAAGCCAAGGAAACATTGCCATTCTCTTCATTCCTCCACCTGTCTGTCCATTGACAGTTCCTCCAAGTTCCCTTCCTATCCATTTGACTACAGAATTTCTTCTAAGAAGTGTTACTTGTCAGCACTGGGATTTGCCAGTGCCTCAGTAAGCAGTAAAATGTTAAGACGTGGAGGATAGTAGTAAAGACCCTATATCTTCACTATTCCTGATAAAGAATTGCTGACTGGTTTAGAGAGCTTGGTCAGGGCCAGATGCCATCTCAGCCCTGAGATCATAGACTACAAACCCCAATATATTGGAAGTATCCCTAGAAAACTTGGAAGTACCAAAGAAAAGATAAACACAACTCACAACCTTACAGAAGAAAAGCATCACTATTGGGCTTTGCCTGTTCTGAGCTTTGTACCAACTGAGGCCCTGGAATTATAACAGCCTGGCAGGCATAGTCTGGGACATAAACTTGCCATCATGAACAGCTTCACTTCACCATATTCCATTGTCAATGATATTCTTAGTGTTGAGGTGACTCATTTTCAACACATGTACTTGCACTTCAATAGTAATGTTTCCAGTTTAAAGAAATGTCTTAAAAGTAATTAAAGAAATGTTTTGAAAGGAGAATATAACCTAGGTGTCATAAGCAACAAGGAGAAAGGCCCCTTCCCAGGATGGATACTGCTTAAATACTACTTTGTAAGTGCAAGAACCGGCAGAGACTGAAACTGTGACCTGAGGACCTGCACCAACATGTGGCCCCTCCTCTCCAGGTACTACCAAGGCAGGGGGTGTGGCTTCCTGGGCAGCAGCCAGTCACATGGCTGCAAATTAATCTTCCCTTACATTTGTATTAGACCCACATCTTGGCCACTAATCCTGGATTCTCACAAGGGCAGCCTAGTTACCAGAATGACATTGGGCCAACAGTCCATTCAACATATCCCCAAACACAAAACTAGCAATGAACACAAGAATCAGTACCATTCTAATTAATAGTAAGTTCAGGACTACGAACTAAATCCTCTGAATAAGGACTAGAGGTCCCACACAAGTCATACAGGAACACCATAAAGAAAAGTAACATCCTTGAAGAGTAAAGAAGAGAGCACCATCTACTAAGCCTCCATAGACTCCTACCTATCAGTGAGAGGGGGCCACTGATAGTGTTCTAGAAGGATACTCCTCCAGACCACTAAGACATCAGGGGAAACAACACAGATCCCCACCAAAAGGAGTAGGCGAAGAAAAAAGCCAAGAAACCTCATCAAGGAATGCCCACATACATAATCTCTCTGATAAAGAATTCAGAGAGGTTGGGGCTGGAGCGATAGTCCAGCGGGTAGGGCATTTGCCTTTCACACGGCTGGCCCATGCCGGCCGGGTTCGATCCCCAGCATCCCATATGGTCCCCGAGCACCGCCAGGAGTAATTCCTGAGTGTAGAGTCAGGAGAAACCCTGAGCACTGCTGGGTGTGACCCCCAAAAAAAAGCAAAAAAAAGAATTCAGAGAGGAAATAGTGAGGGTGTCTAATGAGCTCACTAATCATAATGTAGATGCAAATCAAAACAACAATGAGATATCACCTCACACCACAGAGACTGGACCGGCACACATCCAAAAGAGCAAGAACAACCAGTGCTGGCATGGGTGCAGGCAGACAGGACTTAATTCGTTGTTGGTGGGAATGCTGACTAATCCAGCCATTTTGGAAAATAATATGGCCATTGCTCCAAAAACTAGAAATTGAGCTCCCATTTAACCCAGCACTTCTGGGAATATACCCTAGGGTACCAAAAGCACACAGCAGAAACACCATTTATACTTCTATGTTACTGCAGCACTATTCACAATAGCCAGAATCTAGAAACAACCAGAGTGCCTGAGACCAGATGACTAAACAAAGAAACTATGGTACATCTATACAATGGAATAATATGCAGCTGTTAGAAAAAATAAAATTATGAAATTTGTCTATAAATGGATGGACATGGAGAGTATCATGCCGAGTGAAATGGGTCAGAAGGAGAGGGACAGATATAGAATAACTGCATTCATTTGTGGGAAACAACAAAAATAGCAATGAGACTAATTTACAAGGCCAGGCAAAACAGGGACCAGAATGACTTGTCAGTGGTTTGTATGTACCAGAAGCATGCGGCAGACAGAGGTTAGGTTAGATAGAGAAGGGAGCAGTTTGCCAATAACAGTTGGAAATGGTAGCACTAGACTAGAACTGACTATTGAAAGTAGGTAAAGGGATATACATGATAACCCATCTGTATATGTATTGCAAACCACAATGTGCAAAGAGAGAGAGAGAAGAAAGAAAGAGAGAGAAAGAAGTGCCTGCTATAGACACAGGTTGGGGTTGGGTTGGGGGAGGGAAACTGAGGACTTCGGTGTTGGTAAATGTGCACTGGTGGAGGGATTGGTGCTGCAATACTGCATGACTGAAACACATTCATGAACAGCTTTGTAAAAATCTATCTCACAGTGATATAATAAAATTAAATATAAATAAAGAATTTAGAAGCCATTTAGGAAGTTTTAGAAAACACCACAAAGAAACTGCATACATTTATATGAAATGTCATTCTAATTCAGCCAGACATAGCCAGTGGAGTAGCATTTACCCAATTCTAAAGTTAGCAACTGCAATTCAAATAAACCTTACTACAATCTGGCTGCAGTTAACAGTACATCAGACTAAAATAAAACCACAAGTAGTGGATAAAAACAACCGAAGAGTCTCTAACACAGCCAGATAATTGAGATTCCAAGTAATACCACTGGTAGGTCACTGGGGAACAGAATTTCAGACAACCCAGGAACAGCTCTTTGAAACTTTTCTCCACAGAAATGAGTACCACAACTCTTGTAAGCTATTCAAAACAATTTTAACTACTTTTTAAAGTTATTTTCTTGGACCAAAGCAACAGCATAGTGGGTAGGGTGTTTGCCTTGCATGCAGCCAACCCGGGTTTAATCCCCAGCCGCCAATATGGTCCCCGCCAAGCATTGCCAGGAGTAGTTCCTGAGTGCAGAGTCAAGAGTAATCCCTGATCATTGCTAGGTGTGACCCAAAAAACTATCACTTGTATCACTTGTCTTCCCGTTGTTCATCTATTTGCTTGAGTGGGCACCAGTAAGTCTCTATATGTCCTATCATGTGCTAGTGTAGCCCAAGGGCATCTGCTTGCTCCAGGAACACAAAGAGCCTCAAACCATTCCTTCAGGTCATGGGAATGAATGAGGTCTATAATTGTTACTGGTTTTTGGCATGTTGAATACGACACAGGTAGCTTGCCAGACTCTGCTGTATGGGATTGATACTCTCAATAGTAGGCTCTTATCTCGTGCATTTACTGATGAACCAGGAGACATTGGTTTTTCTCTTGGGTGGAACTCTGATGAGCTGTGGAGTCTGGATGTTGAAAAGGCTGCCCTCATACTGCGGGGGTTCCTGCAAGGCTCTACTGGCGGGCCAGGGCAAGAAACTGCCTTCCCTCTTGGACACCTCATAATCAGCCAAGCACAGGGAGAGCCAGTAGTAGCTCTGCCCCGTGTATCTGTGTCTCTGGTTCAAGCACACTTGACTTGAAATAGGCTTCGCTGTAGGGTAGGACTCTGACAAGCAGGGCTTGAGACAGGCTTTTCTCTTGGGTGGAGCTCTGATGAGCTGTGAGCCCAGATGCTGAAAAAGTTTTTCTTATAACTCACTGAGTTATCTATCACTTTCTGAGACAAAAGAATGTTTTCTAAGGTAAAAATTATCAATAAGAAACAGAGCATATATTTCCCATGTGGGAAACAAAAGAACAAAAGTGAGGGATGAGAGAGTTCCATAGAAGGGAGCACATAATTTGCATACACGATTGGCTGGGAGAACCCCCTAATCATTGATAGAGAGCAACCCCTAGAATACCACTGGGTGTGGCCACCAAACTAAAAAGGTCAAGTGTGTGTGTTGGTGGTTAAACTGGTAGGGTTCTACATTTTTTCCTAATATTGAAAAAAATTTACAGTTTAAAAAATTATCATGGAATCTAATCTATTCACTTTTTAGAAGGGAGAGAGTGGAAAAAAAGACAGACATACTGTGTTCTTACCAAAGCTTTACAACAGTGAAAAACTGTCTAGCATTATCAATAGGAGAATTTAAAAGTTCTAGAAACAAAACACATTGGTTTTATTTAAGAAAAAAAAAGACACTGCTGCTGTTGGCAAATGTCCAATGGTTGAACATAGTAGGAAGAGAAAGTTTCAAATATCTACCAGTTTACCTTAGAAAACAAAATTTAAAACACATGCAAATAACTACCATTTAATCAAGCAGTTTATGTGTGATACTAGCTCTTTAATATATAATTACATTTAATCTTCCTAACATTTTATTCTTAAAATTCTCAAGCCTGGAAAGTGACTATCAACGTGCCATTCAATTTACATGAATTCCTCCTGGCCTAGGATGGAGGCCTTGCTTCTCAGTCCGTAGGTAACAGGAACCTCTTACTTAACCTCTCCGCTTCATTTTAGGTTGACACATTAGGTTGTGGTACCACACTTAAGATTTCTACTCTAGGGGTCAGAACAATAGTAGAGCAGGTAGGGCATTTGCCTTACACATGGCAGACCCAGGTTCAAACCCCAGAATCCCATAGGGTCCCTCAAGCACTGCCAGGAGCAATTCCTGAGTGCAGAGCAGGAGGAACCCCTGAGCACAGCTGCCTGTGACCCAAAAAAAAAAAAAAGTCATTTTCTTAATAAAATATATCCAGATTCTAATTTTTTTAAAATAAAATATCTGATGTCTGGCCACAGAATTCAATAGCATAGACATCTATTTTTTCTCTACAATGCAATCAAACAAAATCCAGAAGCTAAGACTATTCACTAAAGTAATATAATGTCCACTATTAGCGTCACTGCCACAGTGAACTATCACAGTGAGCAGTTTACAGTGTCACTGTAGGTACTGAAGAGCCAGGTGTCATTGAAATTTGATTTGTTGATGGGTACTATATTGAATTTACATAATGTTTGGGTGGGATGATCATTTTGACCATGCTAATCCTTCTAATTCATAAATATGGAAAATCTTTCCATTTTCAGGAGTCCTCTTTTTTCTTTTAAAAGTTATTATATATGTGTGTGTATATATATAATCTGTATGTATATTATGGTTATACACTATAGATTCTACACTATATATGTATGTGTATATATATGTATATATATATATATATATATAGTTAACATGTAAGTGGATTTTCTTGTGCTTGTGAGTTCTTGAGAATTGCATGAAAGATTTGCATATAAAACTTAGATGAAGTAAAGTTACTTTATTGTACAGATGGTTTCAGGTCCCTTTCCAGATGTCTAGGCCTCTCTATTACCTGTGAACGTTGTCCTGGTCCTGTCTCTAACACTGCCTGTACTAGTGTACAACTTCCCTGTTGTGTCCCATGTAGTTTATTCCATTCCCATGAACGGTGGCCAGGTCCTGTTCCTACACTGCTCTCTCTATCCTGTGTACACCTTCCCAGTCTCCCATGCCTTGCCTGTAACCTTGGCCTCCAAGCCCAACCTGTTCTGTACTATTCTGGGCATCCAAGCCCTGCCTGACCCCTGGACCACCTAGCCCAGCCTTCACCTGTATCTACCCTTGCTGGACCTTGCGATGCCTACTTATACTGGACTCTGCATCTGAGCATGTCTCCTACCTGATCTGGAGAATGAGAGAGGGAGCTGGCAAGAGAGAGAACAAGAAAAGGAACAGAGAGAGAGACAGAGACAGAGACAGACAGAGACAGAGAGGGACAGAGAGAGACAGAGAGAGACAGAGAGAGAGCTTGAGCCTACAAGAGCTGCACCCTAGAGAGAGAGAGGTAGAGAGGGTTGCCATTCTGAGTCTAAGTCTGATGGGTGGTCTTAGCTCTGGAGGCAGAGTATTTGGGATGGAGGTTATTTTGTACTTTGTTGGAAGTATTAAATAATTCTATTCTGTGCGCTATACTCTAAACAGAGGGCAAATTTCTTGTACACAAAAAAATTTCTTAAAACACTTCCTTTCTTTTACTGCTTTTATCCATATACTCTGCAGTTAACTGCATTAATCTTTTCTTCTATCCTGAAATATAGAATCATAACATATATAGAAATGATTGTGATCATTTTCTGTGGTCCCCTGAGCACAGAACCAGTAGTTAGCCCTGAATACTTTTGGGTGTGGTCTCAAAACAAACACAAAATGCCTCGAACACACAGGTGAGTAATTTTTTGACTTCCCTTTTACATATATATCTATCTTGACATATGATTAAATCTATTTTTTAATCTGAGGATAGTCTTGATTTGCCTATGCCATCAGATTTTCTAGTTTCTCAGCAGTATTTGTCTTGGGCATATATTTAGAAGCACACTGGGACAATATGGCCACTGGAACAATACATATACTTAGTTTAAAATTATATTTTCATTCATACTACTTTGTGTTGTTTCAGAATATTAGTGAAAAAAAACTTTTAAGACAGCAAGATACAAATTATTTCACTTAATATGCTGAGTTCTCCTTCCATAGGACATAGACACTACTTTCTGTGGGAGTTTTTAAATTTCTTCAGGCCTTTGTCATTTCCAGAAAAAATATGCATTTTGATAACAAACTACTGAGCAACATCAGAAAAAGAAAATACTGATTATTACTAGAACCATGATATGATCAATCTTGTTTTTTGCTGAGTCTCACTGAAAATGGCAGTTGTGGATAATAAGCCAGCACCTATGTCCCAGACCAAGTTAAGATCCGTCAGACCATATGATGGGACTTTGAATATAAGGATGAGACTGATATAAGTTCATCACTGACTGCCTGAGCTCTTTGAAGATAAGCTTCAGTTACATTCTAAGATATGACCTCATTTGCACACTGAAGTAAACTAATTAAAAATTTTCTCACCCATCATTTAAAAAGAAAATTTCTCTCTGCAGGTTCCTAAGATTTCCACAGAGGCAGATATTATAACTTGGGTAGAATGCTTGACTCTAAGGCAGAGTCTCCTTTATTTCAGTTACAGAAGCAGCTGATTTTTTTTTCATTTATATTTTATTTTATTTTTTTTTATTTTAATTTTTTTTATTTTTTAAAATTACAAAGATATACAATTAAAAAGTTCATATTTGGGTTTTGGTCAAACAGTGTTGCAGCACCCATCCCGCCACCAGTGCCCATCTCCCACCACCAACATCCCTGGTTCCCTCCCCCTCCCCCAGCCCTGCTCCATGGCAGGTTCTTGATTTCTTTCCATTTCTCTCTCTTTCTCTTTTCCTTCCCCTCCAGACTATGAATTACAGAACATACATTAAAGGGTTGTCATGTGTATCTTTTTGCCTCTATTTAATGCTCAGTTCTAGGTTGGCATTAGTACCCTCAACAATTGTCAGCACACTGTTCCATTTCTGTCTTACCTAGCCTCTGAATCCCACACGTTTGTGATAATTTCCACCTTTGACAGGACCTCCTGATATATGTTTCACTTGATCTTGGATATTGGTATCATAATATGTACCTATATATTTATGTTATGCAGATAAATGCAGTCATTCTGTATCTGTCTCTCTCCTTCTGGCTAATTTCGCTCAACATAATCTTCTCCATGTCCATCCATTTATAGGCAAATTTTATAACTTCATTTTTCCTAACAGCTGCATAGTATTCCATTGTGTAGATGTACCAAAGCTTTTTATCCAGTCATCGATTTTCGGGCACTCTGGTTGCTTCCAGATTCTGGCTATTGTGAATAATGCTGCTATGAACATAAAAGTAGGGATGGTGTTTCCGCTGCGTATTTTTGGCTTCCCAGAGTAGATTCCCAGGAGTGGTATCACTGGGTCAAATGGGAGTTCAATTTCTAGTCTTTGGAGGAAAGTCCATATTGTTTTTCCAGAAAGGCTGTACCAGCCTGCATTCCCACCAACAATGGATGAGTGTCCCCTTTTCCCCACACCCACGCCAGCACTTGTTGTTCTTGTTCTTTTGAATGTGTGCCAGTCTCTGTGGTGTAAAGTGGTATCTCATTGTTGTTTTGATTTGCATCTCTCTGATGATTAGTGATGATGAGCATTTTTTCATATGTTTTTTTTGCCATTCGAATTTCTTCCTTGCTGAAGTTTCTGTTCATTTCTTCTCCCCATTTTTTGATGGGGTTGTTTGTTTTCTTCTTGTAAAGTTCTACCAGTGCCTGATATATCCTGGATATTAACCCCTTATCGGATGTGTATTGGGTGAATATTCTTTCCCATTCTGTGGACTGCTTTTGTATCTTAGTCACTGTTTCTTTTGAGGTGCAGAAGCTTTTTAGTTTCATGTAGTCCCATATGTTTATCTTTTCTTCTAGTTGCTTTGTTAGTGATGTTTCATCTTTGAAGATGCCTTTAGCTTCAATGTCATGGAGGGTTTTTCCTATATTTTCTTCAATGTACTTTATGGATTCAAGTCTGATATTGAGATCTTTAATCCATTTTGATCTGATTTTTGTGCATGGTGTTAGACACAGGTCCAAATTCATTCTTTTACATGTCGAGAAGCAGCTGATTTTTAGGAAAAGTAGTTTATTCTTCACAATGGCATTTTGAATACTGAGTAACTCTAAGATAATAAGAAATGAGGCATTTTGTTTTTTGTTTGGGGGCCACACTCAGGAGTACTCAGGGCTAACTCCTGGCTGTGTTTGGGGATCCCAAGGCCTGGGTGGATCCTATGGGTTGCTGGAGTGCCTTGCATAAGCAAACATCCTACCCACTGTACTATTGTTCCATGTGGCTACATGCAAGACAAACACCCTACCCACTGTACTATTGTTCCGCCATTCCCAAGAAATGAGGCTTTTAAGCTTATTTTGAAGAATGTGCTTTGCACAGTGAAAAGCTAGTTAACATTAAGTGTTTTCATATGATAATCAAGAGTGTTTAAGTTTTTAGGGCACTTTTATATTTCTAAAACCTAGCATAAAAACCTAGTATAAAAAAAAGACTCCTTAGGGAAAGAGTGATGAATGGTGAAATCAACTGCTGGTACCCTGAGGCTTTAGGGTACCCTCGAAATTTGGAGAGGGCCAGTGAGAAAACCAGGCATATTAAGAGACACATAATTAGTGCACATAAAATAAGTTAGTTATACAATAATATGTCTCACGTGAATAGGAAAATTCACAAAATATTTGGGGCAATTGCATCCTTACAGAAGCAAATATAGTTCATAATGAAAATTCTAATAGATTCCTTGTCATTTTGAGAAAGTGATTATGTGACATCAGATTAAGATAATAGTTAAAATCACAACAGATATGTAAATTATTTTTACAGAATTATTTTTAACAAAGGTAATAAGTTCCATTTAGAAGAGTATTCTGGGTTATTAGTAAAAATATGAGACATGTAAAATTCTTGTTATTTATGCCTTTTACTCAAAAGCAAAGCAGATGTTTATTTCATACTGCCAAGCTGGTTATTTGTAGGGAGAAATATAAATTTTAGATCTTCTGGCTCATTATTTTTACTTGCATAGAAAGGCCATTATTACTATTTACAATAGCCAGAATCTGGAAACAACTAGAATGCCCGAGAACAGACAACTGGATAAAGAAACTGTGTTACATCTACAGAATGGAATACTATGCAGCTGTTAGAAAAAAAAAAGCTATGAAATTTGCCTATAAATGGATGGACATGGAGAGTATTATGCTGAGTGAAATTAGCCAGAGGGAAAAGCACAGATATAGAATGATAGCATTTATTTGTGGGACATAAAAAAATAGTATGATACCAATACTCAAGGTCAGGCATAACATGGATCAGGAGGTTTTGTCAGTGGGTAGAATCTACTTCAAGTGTGTGGGAGTCAGAGGTTAGGTAAGACAGAGAAAGGAATAGTGTACTTATAATTATTGGAAATGACAATGCCAGCCTAGAACTGAGCATTGAATGTAGGCAAAAGGATATACATGATAACCTCTAAATGTATGCATTGCAAGCCATAATATGTAAAAGAAGAAGAGAGAGAGAGAGAGAGAAAGAGAGAGAGAAAGAGGTGAGAGAGAGAAGAGAGTCAAAGTGCCTGCCATAGAGGCAGGCTGGGGGGAGGGGGAGGGAATCAGGGGACATTAGTGGTGGGAAATGGGCACTGGTGAAGGGATGGGTGCTGGAATACTGTATGACTGAAACCCAAACATGAACATCTTTGTATATCTCACAGTGATATAATTCTTTGTATATCTCAGTGGTATAATAAAAAAATTTAAAAAAGAAAGGCCAATATTTGTTATAATTTCCCACAATTGTTTACTTTTAGACTATTACCAGCTCCTTTTACAAATATTATAAAACTTCAAATACATCAGTTTAGGAATTCTTCTTAAATGAATTTGTCTTAAGGGGGAATGGAACAATAGTACAGTGGGTAGAGAGCTTCCCTTACATGTGACCAAGCAGGGTTCAATCCCTAGCACTCCATATGGTCCCCTCAGCCCATCAGAAGTTATTCCTGAGCACAGAGCCAGGAGCAAGACATAAATACCATCACGTGTGGCTCCCAAACAAACAAATACTAAAGGATCTTTTTGTTTTTGTCTTTTGGGGGCCACACTCAGTGGTGTAATGAGGTTATTCTTAGTGGTACTTGGAGGAGCCACTTGTGGTACTGGAGACTGAACCAGGGTGAGCTGCATGCAAGGCAAATACCTTAACCCCTTTCTGGCTCTCTTTCTGGCTCCTAAAGATTTTAATACACATTTATTATATGAACATAAATATATGGTTTCCTCCACAAAATAACTTACTTTGAAATATTGTTTTAAAATTACTGTTTTCAGTAAGAAATAAAAAATTATGTACATATTAACATACAGAATAGATGCGTAAACAATTTTTGTTGAATGCAGATTCTATAATGATGCTCCCAATTTCACCCCAATCCTGGAATTACATAGTCCTTGGGATTATAAATAAATTTGTGTGTTTTTTACTCTTATGAGCAGGGAAACTATCCAGGTGAGTCTGACCTAATTCCCATGAGTCCTTTAAAAGTATAGAATTTTCTCTCACTAGTTTCAGAAAAGGAAATAACAGATTCGAGGATGAGAAGCATTCACTGTGCTGTTAACCAGAAGATGGAGAAGTCTGTATTGCAAGGGAAACAGGTGGCCCTCAGCAGTTAAGAGCGGCTGTGAACAAGCAAAGAAACAGGAGCTTCAGATCCATAACTGCAAGAAAATGAATCTTACTACAACAAAGAATATGAAAGTAAAAATTTCCCTAGAACTTATAGACTAGAACACCAATTTCAGCCTCATGATATCCTGATTAGAGGAACCCAGGTCAAAATAATTGTAAATTTTTAACATCTTTTAACCTTTTGTTAAAGGTTAAAAAGCAGGAGCTCGCCTATTTGGAGAGCAGAGAGAGGGAGGTGAGCCTGATGACTTGATTCTCCTCAATACCAACTCTTTTCAAGAATTTCTGATTCCTGGGGCTGGAGCGATAGCCCAGCGGGTAGGGCGTTTGCCTTGCACGCGGCTGGCTCATGCTGGCCCGGGTTCGATCCCCGGCATCCCATATGGTCCCCGAGCACCGCCAGGAGTAATTCCTGAGTGCAGAGCCAGGAATAACCCTGAGCATTTGTGGTGTGACCCCAAAAAAGCAAAAAAAAAAAAAAAATTTCTGATTCAGAATTTGTGGGATCTACTAGTCTCTCCTTAAAAATACAACAGAAGAAATGAGGCTCTAAAAGATATGTCCACATTTCTCAAAGCTACATTAAACTTAGAACATTTTAGTCAATTATGGCTCAAGTTAAATCTTTGCCCGGGGTGGGGGAGAGGACTCCCTCTCCCTCCCTCCAACCAGTTCTAAGGAGTCTAGGAGTCCCATGACATAAGGATGTAATTCTTTTCTTTGGGGGGGGTCACACCTGGCAATGCTCAGGGGTTACTCCTGGCTCTGCACTCAGGAATTACTCCTGGCAGTGCTCGGGGACCATATGAGACGCCGGGGATCAAACCCGGGCTGGCAAAGGCCAGCCGCATGCAAGGCAAATGCCCTACCACCCACTGGACTATCACTCCAGCCCCAGGATGTGATTCTTTCTGTGTGCAGCCTCTGACCTTGGTGGTCCCGGGATTACTCAGACCACCCCAATGGTAATTAGAAGCTACCAATGATGCCCAGGGGATCGTGTTGTTACTAGAGATAGAGCCAGGATCAACTGCATGCAAACCATGCACCTTAACCTCTGTACTGTCTCAGCACCTTGGCGGCCTCACCCTCCATTTTTTTCAGATAGTGTTAGAGTCTCCAAGTAGATCAAATAAATAGCTATATTCATTGCTGCGCTGCTTAAAAATTAGCAAAGGAGGGCTGGAGCGATAGTCCAGCAGGTAGGGCTTTGCCTTGCACGCGCTGGCCAATGCCTGCCCAGGTTCGATCCCGGCATCCCATATGGTCCCCAGAGCACCGCCAGGAGTAATTCCTGAGTGCAGAGCCAGGAGAAACCCCTGAGTATTGCTGTGTGTGACCAAAAATTTTTTTAAAAAATTAGCAAAGGAGGACTGGAGCAATAGTATAGCAGGTAGGGCTCTTACATTGCAGACAGCTGATCCAGCACCCCAAACCAACCAGAAGCAATAAAGCCAAGAGTAAGCCCTATGCACCACCAGGTGTGGCCCAAAAACAGAATCAGTGGATTGTTGAAATGCACGATGTTTCAAAATGTTGTTTCTGTTTGAAACAAACAGTTTGTTGTGTTCTTTACTAAGCTAGAGGAAGTAGCTTCATGGAAAAGCCTGGTAGACTTGCTGTCTAGGCAGATCTCACCTACCCAGCACTGACTTCAAAGTCTCATGTGTTGCTTAGAAATCCACTGTTAGGGGCCAGAGTGATAGAATAGTGGGTAAGGTTGTATAGTATAGTAGGTTGCCTTGCCTGTAACCTAACTAAGTTCCATCCCAGCTCTCCATATAGTCTTCTGAGCACCACAGGGAGTGACCCCAGAGTATTCCTTGGTGTGTCAAAAAAAAATCCACCTATAGAAGTCTATTGGAGAATTTACTCTCTTCTGAAAACGAGAATATTTAAACCAATTATTAAGTTGTATTGTTCCAAATACACCATCAGAGAAGCCCCCAGTCTCCGAGGAGGATGTTTGGAAGGAGCTAGAGGTAACTAGGAGTTAGCAGTTGAGCCTATAGGTCAGAAGAAATACCAGGAATAAAGTGAGGTTTCCCCATTCCCCAAATCTCTCAGATAAAAATTGTTTTTCTGGCTTTTGGGTGGTGGTTGTTGTTGTTTTTGCTTTTTGGGTCACACCCATCAATGCTCAGGGGTTATCTCCTGGCTCTGCACTCAGGAATTACTCCTGGCAGTGCTCCCAGGACCATATGGGATGCCAGGGATTAAACCCAGGTTGAAAAAAAAAAGAAAAAAATTAAAAAAAAAATAAATAAACCCAGGTGGGCCGCGTACAAGACAAATGCCCTACCCAACTGTGCTGTTGCTCCAGTCCCTCAGATAAAAATTTCAAATCTATTTTACTGCTTGCCAACAGGGAAGGTTTAAAGAAAAGAGGACTGATCGCAGGGAAAAGCTCCCAACTTCTGACTCTCCTGAAAGAAAACGAAGTAAATATTCCAGGGAGACTGACAGGTAAGCCCAGGCCCTTTTGATTTGTTCTACATCTCGGGCTTCTGAGACCATCTTCAGCGTTCTGCTTTTGTTCCCTTCAGTGAGGTGAGGTTGTCGGCTGCAAGTTCTGTCTGAGTTCCTTGAATGTGAGATTCATCCCTGCTTTGACCACCTGAATTTACACATATTTGCAAGGAAGATTGATTGCTTTTGCTAGCTCAAAGCCAGTTAGCGTTCCACGTTTGGGACCCTTTCTCTCCTCATCAGTAATGCTGTATCTCTCTCTGGCTTATTATCTTCATTCTCTTAATATACACTAAATGAATGTTTTACTGGGACCTAGAGGATGGCTCAGTGACTTAAGGCGCCTGTGTTGGAAGCTGGAAGTTTTGATTCCTGGTGCTACCCGTATGTGCCAAGGTAGTATAATCAGCCCTGCTGTTTGTTGGGCCTCAATGCCCCATCAAAGTATTCAGTCTCCAGCACACAGCAAGGGTATGCGAAGCACTGTGGTAAAGTGTGTGACCCCCAGCAAGCACCATGACTAGAGTGTGCCTGAGCACCAAAATCAAGAGAGTGCATCCCTGACAGCACCAGGGCTGAAAATGCAAATACGGCAACTAATGTGCATCCTCCAGCCAGTCAGCATTCAGGGGTCTAGGCATGTTTAGGGCTATACCTGGTGTTGCTAAAGGACTCTGCTTGGTAGTGACCACTGTTGTGCATGGGGGGTCCATATATGGCACCAGTGATTTGAGCCAGAATCTGATGTATGCAAGGCAAGACTTTAACCTCGATACTGTCTCTCTATTTCTTTGGGTTTTTGTTTTGTTTTGTTTTGTTTGTCTTTTGGGGTCACACCCGGCTATGCTAATAAGTTACTCCTGGCTCTGCACTCAGGAGTTACTACTGGTGGAGCTTGGAGGACCATATGGGATGCCAGGGGATCAAACCTAGGTTGGCCGCATACATGAAGGAAAACACTCTACTCACTGTGCTACTGCTCCAGCCCTCTGATACTATCTCTCTGGCTGTGAAATAGTTACTCTTGTGATCTCAACTGCCTTGCTTAGTTCTCAAGTTGAGCCACGGCAGAGCCTGGCAAGCTACCTGTGGTGTATTCGATATGCTAAAAACATAACAATAATTGACCTCATTCCCAATGAATGAGACATTACTGGCACCCACTTGAGCAAATTGATGAGCAATAATATGAGTCTAGAATTAGAGGGAATTGGGGGCCAGAGCGATAGCCCAGCGGGTAGGGCATTTGCCTTGCAGGGGGCGGCCCATGCCGCCCGGGTTCGATCCCCGGCATCCCATATGGTCCCCGAGCACCGCGGGGACTAATTCCCTGAGTGCAGAGCCAGGAGTAACCCCTGAGCAACGCCGGGTGTGAGCCAAAAAGCAAAAAGAAAAAATATAGAATTAGAGGAAATTAGTAAATGTGCTTTGTACAGGTACTACACTAAATAAAAAGAATAAATCAGGTAGGGCCTAGAGTGATAGTACAGTGGGTAGGGCATTTGCCTTGTGTGCAGCCAACCTGGCTTTGATCCTCGGCATCCCATATGGTTCCTTAAGCACCACCAGGAGCAATTCCTGAGTACAGAGCGAGGAGTATTCCCTGAGCATCACTGGGTGTGTTCCTCTGCCTTAAAAAAATCAGGTAGGGGCCGGAACAATAGTACAGCGGGTAGGGCGTTTGCCTTGCACGCAGTCAGCCTGTGCCAGCTCTGGTTCGATCCCGGCATCCCATATGGTCCTCCCGAGCACCGCCAGGAGTAATTCCTGAGTGCAGAGCCAGGAGAAACCCCTGAGCATCGCCGGGTGTGACCAAAAAAAAAAAAAAAAGCAAAAAAAAATCAGGTAATTGACATATATGATCCATGACTGTCTAGATTCAGGAAACTTAAGCACTGCTTTGTCTCATAGAGCAGATACAGAAATCTGGAGAAAGGGAAGGAGATGTCAGTTGGAGGGATCTACAGAGCTCTCATGAGAGAGATTATGGTGCACTAGAGAAATTCTGTGTAGTGTAATGGGGCTGAACATTGGCTCCACTGTTGGGTGACAAGAGGCAAGGTTGATTCCACAGAAGTTCGAGAGATACATACCCTCTAAATATCACACTAAGACTTTTCTTAGTACTCTGAGAGTACTAAGAGTACTAATAAGAGTACTAGTTGTTTCATGAGAGGTCATGAAAAAATTTTAAGCAGGATATTGATGTAGTGAGGGTTTGGTTTAAGGGGGTCACAACCAGCAGTGCTCAGGGTCTACTTCTGGTAATGCTTGGGAGACCATGTAGTGCTGGGTACTGGGATCAAACCCCAGTACTTCCACATGCAAAGTATTTGCTCTAGCCCTTTGAGCTATCTCCTCAGTGTCTGTCTGGTCTAATGAACCTTAAATAAGTTTTGGTGCTGGGGAGCAGAATAAGACAGTGGAGGCGCTTGTGTTTATGCGGAACAGGGATGGGATTGATGGAGAAAGACCATGAGAAGATTAGATGAGCTGAAGTGGGGGAGAATGAGTAACTGAAAGTGTTTATGAAAAACACTCCCTTGGGCCAGAGCGATAGTCCAGCGGGTGGGGTATTTGTCTTACATGCGGCTGACCGGGTTCGATCCCTGGCATCCCATAAGGTCCCCCAAGCACTGCCAGGAGTAATTCCTGAGTGAAGAGCCAGGGAGTAACTCCTGAGCATCTCCAGGTGTGACCAAAGAAAAAGAAAAACACTCCCTTACAGTGTGCAACATACTTACGTTTTTATTGCTTGCTTTTTAAGAATACTAAGGTGAGATCACTTAATGACCAAATGACCATTCTTAGCCGCTCACGAGGTACCCAGGAGGGATGGCAGGTTCTAGCCCTGATCATCTGCCACCCCAGCAGAGCCT
>JAJIBD010009795.1:0-105041 GCA_021461705.1 Cryptotis parvus
ACACATTTAAACTTCAGAGATTTCAATGTTACTACATAGTGACAATGAGAGTAAATGCAATTAGGATTTTTTTATGTGAAATAGGAAGAGGTTCTTTCACCTTTTAGATATTATGCAAAATATGGTCCTTCCTCAAGAGTTTTCCCTAAAACAATGTGGAAACTTGACAAGAGGTATTGCAAGCCAAATATAAAATTAATTCTAAAATATGATAGTGCCAAATTATAAAATATAGAAGAGATAATATGCTGGAAGAATTTTGTATTGGAGACCAAAACTTTTTCAGTTTATTAATTGAGATTGGTATTTAGATTCACATAATTAGAATATTACAAATAAATAGCAGTAGCAATTTTTTATCTTCTTATATATAGATGTAATGCATGTGGACTCAGAGACAAAACAAAAGGTCCATTTGATATCATATGATATGATGTTATTAATCAAGTTAGGTTGTAAATAACACCATTTGTCAGAATCAGGAGTATTGACAAGCTCCAGGACAAGAGATGAATCTACTATCTGAAGTATATCTAAGCTATGGAATCTGAAATGTAAAAAGAATCTAGAGAAATCCAGAGAAACACTACACTGGGATCAGTATCCTCAACATAGATGTGATGGTTAATTACAAGAGTTGAGAAGAAACGCAGTTTATGCAACCCACTGTCATAGGAAAAAAAAACAACAGAATCATTTTGCAACTGAAGCAATGTTGTCCTGGAGGATATGGAAGGAAAATATTTAAGAAAGAAAATCGAATATCCACATTGTAATACTCAGAAGCACTTCAATTGGAATAAAAACCAATTGAAGTTAAGCAAGGAATATGGCACATATTCCTTGTTTACCTTTGTGAGCAATTTATTAAAAATGCTTAGGGGAGAAGATAAATTATAGGGAATTGACATACACGTGAGAAGTTGAAAACTTTATCTTTCCTTTATTCCAACCATGAAGATAATGATAGAATCATAGCTAGAAAGGTCAGGGTAAACTTCTTAGCTAGAAAGTTTCACCTCAAGGTTGAAATTAGTTGTTGTTTGGATGTATGAGATCTTTGTCTCTGTTTACTTTTTAATGCATAAAACATTGAGATGAATACTGTGAATCATTAGTCACAGAATTTTACCTGTGGACTATAAACTTGGCGGAGTGGAATTAAGATCAATATTTAATAATTTTTTAACTCAAGGCCAAAGTGAGAGTAAGATAAAAGGAGTTTGCCTTGATGCAGCCAACCCCACACCACCAGGAACAACCCCAGACCAGAACACAGATACAGGCATCATAATCCCTGAGTTCTCTGGGTATGAACCAGAAAAATTTTTGTAAGTAGAAAATAAATAATAAGGAAATAATAATTGCTGAGTAAAAAAAATGTGTATATAAAAATTTATATATAATTTATATATCCATAATATACAATATATTTAATTATAGTATAATATACTTATTCTATTTATATAAAATAAATTTTATAAATATATAAGTGTATATATAAAACAATAATTAAGATAAATGATAATGAACCTCAACACTATGAGGGCCGCCATTTTCCACATCCAGACTCCCTCTCCTCGGAGCTCCACCGAGCAGAAAAGCTGATCACAGCCCGCCTCACATGGTCACTTTGCAGCCACGTGGTTCATCAGTAAATGCTCGAGTTTTGAGGTGACTACAAGAGTACCTACTTGCATGGCAGAGCCTGGCAAGTTACCCCTGTCGTTTTGACATGCCAAATACCAGTAAGAATTAGAGACCTCATTCCCATGACTTGATGGAATGCTTTGAGGTTCTTTATGTTCCTGGAGTGGGCAAATGCCCTTGGGCTATCTTGCATGTGACAGGACATATTGAGATATTACTTGTGCCCGCTCAAGCAAATTGATGATCTACGGGAAGACAGTGATACAGTGATACAATGATAAGGAATATTTGGGAGACAAATAATCAATAATATGAGACATAGACTGTTGCAGGACACCGAAAAGCCTAGGCCTCTGCATCTGCCCTGGATTGCCTCCAGCAGGTCACTTCATAGATAGGGGGTAGTCTGAATGTGGCAGTCTTATCTGACCATGTATTCTGTACTGGCTGGTATAAATATTCTCTCATGCTACCACAATCATTGTGGGACTAGCTAGATCTTACCAGCATATTTGCCTGGCCACGTTGGATCTCTAAGTAATTAGACCAGAGAGAAATGCTGTTTGCCTCCAAGCAAGCAAGCATGGCTCCCTGATAACTCAAAGGCAACTAAAATACAAAACTACCGTGAAGTAGATGAGACTCTTGTGAAGGCTTGGAGAAATATTTAACTGACATCACTATTAGTCTTTGGTACAGAGACAAGCCATCTCAGAAACCCCCTTCTCTACCCTAAAAAGGAAATTCCAGGCAGATCTTGGCTCAAGACATTAGGTGAGGTGCTGGGAGATATTACCTGAGGGCATTTAATCCTTCCTGCCAGTGGAAGTTACATTTAGCTTATAGCTTCTCCCAGCTCTGCTAGGAAGCTTTTAATTAGCTCTGGGTCCTTGTAAACAACCAGATGGTCTCTTGAAGTTGCCACATTCAATGGAGCTGTTTTCCTGTTTTCATCTCTAGATAGCCCAGCCCAGAATTGGCTGGGCGGCGGAGTTTGGGTGGATTTCTAGCTATAAAATAAGCTGCAAGAAGAAAAAAAGCTCTCTCTCTTTTTCCCCCTTTTTGCCATTTCGGCTTCCCTTGGTGTTTTGCTTCTCCGTACTCTCCATTCTCTGTTGGGCCTCAACACGTGGTGGCAGCCATCTTGGCCTACACCTGGCTGGGGCCTAGCTGGGAACCCAGAGTCCGGAGGTTTTCCCTGCTCTTGGATTGTATATTGGATCCTGTGATAGTAAAGCCCTTTTAAAACTGCATCGGATTCCTGAGTCTTCATCCATTCCCCACCGGCTCGAAGGTAGGGAGGGAACTCGCTTCCCGACACTGTTGAGGGACCCGGTGGCACTCGCCGACAATAGACTTGTCTTAGAAAACCTTAAAGCTTTCTCAAAGAGTATGAAGAACATAAATAAGCGTAAAAATAAAAATCAGGGCCAGTACAACACCACAGAAACTTAGGTGCTAGCCATGAGTGTAGCTGATGCCATTTTTATTCTGATAATTTATGGACTCTCATGCACCACCAGGAATGATTTCCTAGATTAGATTGAGGAGTAATCCTTGAGCACAGCTGAGTGTGGTCTCCAAAACCACCTCCTAATAAAACAACCAAAGTTTACTGAACAAATGTGTAGATCTAAATGTTTTACACAATAATTATTTAATCTGGCTGTACTCCATATATAGCAGATAAGAAGACTCTATAAATTGGAAATATGTAATTAAGCCAAGGTTTTATATATAAAAATATATATTTTGATATATATTACAAAGGTTTTATATGTGTGTGTGCAAGTGTTGTGTGTGTATGCATGCAAGTACATGTGTACAGGTACTGTCAAGAAAACTCCACATATATATTTCTAAAAATTCCACTTCAGAAAGATAGTAAATCTTCATTTATATTCAGTTTCTAATTTGGGAGAAACTAAACATAAATAATTCAATCTATTCTAGGCCTCTTGTTTATTTTTCTCTTTTAGCAACAGATACCCATATTTTATGCAAGGGAGAATTCCTTATGGTCAATTTTATCCCTTTGCTATTAATAAAACAATTTAGTTAGTGAAATATCAAGTGACCAGTTATGAAAGATTTAAATACAGGTTAAGTTATAACAGTCGTTATAGTGTAGTATAGAGAATTCTAAGATGGACTCCAATTATCAGCAGGTTGCTATACAAAATCTACATATAATTTTATGTACTGGAATGTGGGTAGGGCTATGAGGGTGACTTTTTTCCTCTCTATACATAGGTAACAGTATAGACAAATAGACTGATTTTGAGTGTGTAACTATGATCCTCAATGATTTTGATAAATGGAAGTGAAAGTATTCTGTATGAGCCTCTATCCTGTTACTTGAATCAGTTAATAGGTTTAGAATCACTCTAATGGGAGAATTTCAAGTTTCTGCTACGAAATTGAGTATTTGGCCATGAAAATAGTCATTTTGCAATGACTATTGCATTTATATATGTAGATCATTTTGCAATGATCTACAGAAGCTAGGAGCCTGAGAATTGCTGTGTTACTGCAGGTTTTGTTATGATAGACCTCTGCTTTCAAATTAATATTTTTATTGTTTTCTTTTTTTGGGTGAGGGGTCTTGGGAACATACCTAGAAGTGCTCACAACTGAGTTTGAGGACTCTGCTCAGGAATTATTCCTGGAGGCACTTGATGACATATGAGGGTCCTAACCAACCAGGGTACCTAATCAGATTTTCTGAGTGCAACACCGTCTATGTAACTGGTGTACACTATCTCTTTTCCCAAAAATCCTAAGTGTTGTGTGGTGAAAATATAAAATAATTATATAATAATGCAAAGAAATTAAATAAAGAAATCCTTAGCATATGACTTAGGGATATTAGAGAAACACAATGAAATAAAATAATCATGTAGACGCATCAGATAAAATTTTTAAATAAGCTGAGCCTTAAGTTTAGTTATACAATACATAAAGGAGACACATACCCATATATGTATGTGCCTAAAAGCTATATTTATGCATTTAAAAGAAAATGGCAATGGACAATATTAAATATCTAATTTCACAAGTGACAATTTGGGGCAGAGCTGCTACTGACTCTCCCTGTGACCAGCTGCTCACAAGGCACCCAGGAGGGATGGTGGGTTCTAGTCCTGGCCCATCACCCCAGCAGGCCTCCGCAACAAGCCAGACGACCCCCCACTCCATGAGGGCCTCCATTTTCCACATCTGGACTTCTCTCTCGTCAGACCTCCACCCAGCAGACCAACCTATCAGCGCCTGGCTCATCGAGTTCCACCCTCCAGCAGTCTTTCTTAAATCTGGCTCAGGTATGCAGGTCCAGAGTCTCCCAGACATGGGGCAGAGCTGCTACTGACTCTCCCCGTAACCAGCTGCTCACGAGGCACCGGGGAGGGATGGTGGGTTCTAGTCCTGGCCCACCATCCCAGCAGAGCCTCGCAACAAGCCAGGCGACCCCCACTCCATGAGGGCCTCCATTTTCCACATCCGGACTTCTCTCCTGTCAGACCTCCACCCAGCAGACCAGCCTATCAGCGCCTGGCTTGCGTGCAGCTGCTTGCAGCCGCGCGGTTCATCAATAAATGCTGGACTTAGAGATGCCTACAAGAGTATGCTACCTGCACGCGACAGAGCCTGGCAAGCTACCTGTGTTGTATTTGATATATATGCCAAATACCAGTAACAATTATAGACTCATTCCGGAATGGATTGAGGCTCTTTATGTTCCTGGAGCAAGCAGATACCTTGGGCTCTACTAGCATGAGACAGGACATATGGAGATGTTACTGGGGCCGGCTCGAGCAAATAGATGATGAACGGGAAGACAGTGAGACAGTGAGACAGTGACAATAACAATTGTTTTCTTAATATCCCTTTCTTCTAGTCCATTATTTGTATATAGGAAAGCCACTGACTTTTAGGTATTGATTTTGTACCCTGCCACTCTACTATAAATATCTATTATTTCTAGTAGTTGTTTGGCCAAGAGTTTAGGGTTCTCTAGGTATAATATCATGTCATCTGCAAATATTGATAGCTTGATTTCTTCCTTGCCTATCTGGATGCCCTTAATGTCCTTTTCTTCTGTGATTTCTATGGCAAGTACTTCCAGTACTATATTGAATAAAATAGTTGAGAGTGGGCAATCTTGACTTGTGCCTGATCTTAAGAGGAAAGTTTTCAATTTTCCCCCATTGAGAATGATACTCACTGTGGCTTTTAGTAGATGGCTTTGACTATATTGAGGAAGGTAACTTCAATTTCCATTTTCTGGATGGTTTTAATCATGAACGGGTGTTGGATCCTGTCAAATGTAAGACCTGAATCCATAAAGAAACTATAGAAAAAAAACCTCCACGACATTGAAGCTAAAGGCAATTTCAAAGGTGAAACACAACTAAAGAAGCAAATAAGAGCAAAGATAAACATATAGGGCTACATGAAACTAAAAAGCTTCTGCACCTCAAAAGAAACAGTGACCAAGAAACAAAGACAGTCCACAGAATGGGAAGGAATATTCAACCAATACCCATCTCACAAGGGGGTAATATACAGGATAAATCAGGCACTGGTAGAACTTTACAAGAATAAAACAGCCAACCCCATCAAAAAATGGGCAGAAAAATGAACAGAAACTTCGACAAGGAAGAAATTTGAATGGCCAAAAGACATATGAAAAAATGCTCACCATAGTCGGTGCAATAGCCCAGCGGGTAGGGCATTTGCCTTGCACATGGCTGCCCATGCCAGCCCGGGTTTGATCCCCAGCATACCATATGGTCCCCTGAGCACTGTCAGGAGTAATTCCTGAATGCAGAACCAGGAGAAAACCCTGAGCATTGCCTGGAGTGAAGCAAAAATGCAAAAAAAAAAAAATCATCATCATTAATCATCAGAGAAATACAAATCAAAACTGCAATGAGATATCTCACACCTCAGGGACTGGCACATATCCAAAAGAGCAAGAACAAGAAGTGCTGGCATGGATGCGGAGAAAAGGGGACTCTCATCATCGTTGGTGGGAATGTTGACTGGTACAGCCTTTTTTGGAAAACAATATGCACATTCCTCCAAAGACTAGAAATTGATCTAGAAATAAACCTGGCACTACAGGATGTGATGGAAGGAAAAAAGTACTAATCATAACAATAATATGGAAATCTTTTTTTAACTTAACACCAATTCCAAAATATCAAACCATCAATATGGTGTGAGTGGAATAGAAAAAATATTTAAGACAATGAGCAAGTAAATGGGGAATTAAAAATTAATTGATGATATTTTACTATTTGCTAACAATGACTAGAAATGAGCTCATAGGAAATTGATAAAAGTAGATGAGCGAGAAGCTATGGAGAACAAATAGAAAATAGTGCCTCACTTGAAGGATGAGATAGGTTAAAATGCTTCACCTGGAAGACAAATGAATTCAATTTTCTCCATAAATTCTTACCATGTTCTCAAATTAGGCTATGTAAAATTAATGTATGAATTCAGAAATAAAATAAAAATCATATCCCCAGATCATGAGGTTTATCAAAAAAATCTCTAAATATAATACAAATTAATGACAACTATAAATTGTGATGTCTTAAAAACTGTATTTTTAAAGACAAGCAAATGTCTATTATATGAAATTTGGAAGAGTTTAAAAAGGTGGTAGCATGACGTTGCAGGAGACAAATATATCCGATCACTTGATCACTTGAATCCCATTGTTCATAGATTTGCTTGGCGGGCCCATAACATTTCCATTGGACCCTATCACGCCCATTAGCCCAATGTTTTAACCCCTCCCCTTTCTGGTTTTGAGTGGCCCTTTTTTTTTTGGGGGGGGGGGGTTTTTTTTTTTTTTTCCCTCGGGGGGTGGCAGCGTTAAAACTCGTCTTCCCTCGCTTTCCCCCCCTCCTATCCCATCTCTTCTCCTTTCCTTTTTTGTCCTTTCCTCCCGGAGGCGGGAAACTGGAGGGGTTTTTTTTGGGGGGTCAGATCCACTTTGCACTTGGAGTGAGACGTGATATTGCAAGCATAGCTCTTTCAATGCCTCTCTGGGAGACCCGAATAGCATTCTCATCCTGCTTTCGTAGGGCCCAGGTCTCTGAGGCGTATGTTAATGCAGGGAGAACGGTGGAGTCGAAGAGATGTGCCCGGAGCCGGAGGTTCTTTGTCCTTTTAGCTATTTCTTCGATGCCTTTGAAGGCATTCCATGCTGCTCTCTTCCTCCTGCGCAACTCAGGTTTTAGGTCGTTCATCATGTTGACTTCTCGACCTAGGTACACAAAACTGCTGCATTCAGAGATGTTTGTTCCATTGAGAGTGAATGGGGCCTCAGGAACTAGTTCATTTCTCATGAACATAGTTTTCTTCAGATTCAGCTGTAGACCTACCTTTCCACATTCTCGGTCAAAGTCAGCCAGCATTTGTGCCGCTTGGCTAATGTTTGGTGTTATTAGAACTCTGTCATCAGTGAAGCCGAGGTGGTGTAGTTGCCAACCATCTATCTTCACTCCCATTCCTTCCCATTCTAATTGTCTCATGATGTTCTCGAGGGTGGCACTGAAGAGTTTTGGTGAAATGGTATCACCCTGTCCAACCCCTCTTTTGACATCAATGATCACTTCTTTGTAGAATGGTGAGATCCTGGTGGTGAATCCGTAATACAGCTCACCAAGGATCTTGATGTATTGGGTTTGAACACCCTGTTTGACTAGGGCTTCGATGACTGCTTCAGTCTCCACAGAATCAAAGGCTTTCTGTAAATCAATGAACATGAGACAGAGCGGCATCTTGTACTCCCTACAAACCTCGATGAGCTTGGTTACTGTGTGGATATGGTCGATTGTGCTGAATCCTTTCCGGAAACCTGCTTGCTCGCATAGTTGTCCTTCATCTAGTGTTCTGCTAATCCTGTTCAGACAAATATATATATATATATATACACATATACATACATACATACATACATACATACATACATACATATATGTTGGATGACAGGTTTAGCTAATCTGGGAATTTTGGGAATTTGCTGTTTTACCCACTCATATCTTAATCTACTTACATGTTCTTAACACAAGGAGATATCTCTTCTATGCAAACACTGCTAGAGGGTATAGCGATTACAGAAGTCACCTTGACGTGAATAAATTCTGACTTATTATACATCTACAAAAACGTCTATGTTTTCTAGATTGGGCACAGCTCCTCTTTATACCCACTGCACCTAGCATGGGACAGAATTTACCAGGAGACTACCACCCTGGCTACGTTGAGACTACAGGAAGATTATAGGAAGGATCATACTAGTTTGGTCTTAAGCAGGCAAGTGTGACCCATTCAGTATATGGAGAGCAAGATACTCAGAATCACCCTGGTGCAGATAATAAATAAAAAGGACCTTCTTGGGTACCATCTAGATTACATGAAGCTCATGAAATTAAGATGGATTACTTTATACCAACCCCTCTCTCTCCAGTGTTTTATATAAGAGATAATCTCAGAAGAAGGGATTAGTCCTTGGCTTAATCTTTGTTTATACCTGTAATAGGGTGTGGAACCACCCTCTACAATCTGTGTAGGGTTCTACTATGTGACCGAAACCTCTAAACATGAACAACATTGTAATTCTCACAGTGGTATAATAAATATTTAATTAAAAAATAAAAATAAAAAATAAAAAATCTGTTTAGGTTTCTTTGTTGACACGACACTCCCTGTTACAGATAGGATTACTTTGATATATATATATAAGGGGACTGACTTGAGGCCCATTCACCTTTTCTCCCTTCCTTTGGGTAGGACTCCTCTTGAGTGAGATCCTCTGGCTTTGGTGGGAGACTTAGGCTCTTTTGTATGGTCTAAATTCAGACCAGAGCTAGAGTTCTTTCATTACATTGGATTGCTGTGGAAGAGCTTTTTGTACTATCAAAAGCCTTTTTTGGAACTGCACCAGACTCGTGAGTTTTCATCCGTTCCCCGGAGTCCTCGGAGGTAGAAGAGAACTTCAGTCCTAGTACTGTGGGTGACCCCAGTGGCTCCCCGACATATATACATATATCTTTTTAAATCTCATATGTTTAGTTTTATTGGCATGCTTCCTGGGGATTAATAAAATTCATATGTTAAGTGTATGGTTAAGTCTTTCATTGAGTTTTTTTTTTTTACAAGGAGTCTGCAGTAAAAAAATATAGTATATATGTCTTTTCTAAAGATTGTTGCTGGGAAAGAATATACTTTAAAAAGGGGTTAGTTATTTCAAATCGGAGGAAAAAATTTTAATGAAAGCTGCTTTTCATGCCTACAAATCATATTTAACAGGGAAATATGAAATGTAGTAAAATGTTTGATTTTGTTACATTTATTGTTCAAAGAGCTTTCTATGGAGAATTACTGTAGATTTTCCCTTGAATCAATGGAATGAAATAGATAATTTTTATCTGTAGAATTCAAGGATCAGATTTACATTCTAAGAAAATCCAGAACAATGTCATGAAGACTTATTTCTGTACTAATCAGACTGGAGACATAGAGCAGTTAGAGTGATAATGTTTTAAGAAAGGAAAGAATACTAAGGACCTTTTCCTAATAGAGGGCATGACCAAAGGGTATAGAGATTAGAAAACAGATTAGCATGTTATTCAAAGAATTAATTGATTAACTTGTGATCACATGATGGGAAAAAATTCTAGCTTCTCAGGCTAATTAAAGAATAACCTAAAGAATAACAAACTACACTAAATGATTTCTTCATGCTTTTTTTTGCTTTTGTTTTTCTGTGGTTCATACCCTGGTGATGATCAGGTGTTATATGTGAAGAAAGTACCTTCCCTATGGTACTGTCTCTCTGGCTCCCTGTCCATGATTTTTCTTAATTTGGTGCAATTTTGTTTGTAGTAGGAATGAAATCAAACAAGAAGACAATACTCCCTTTAACATGTGATTGATTAGAGTTAAGCGAACATGTTATCTTATAAGACACAAGAAATAATTAAAAAGTGTCAACACATTTTTTTTCTATGTGTTCTACTTTCACTCTCAGAATTTTGTTTTACTGCTGCCTGGAAGTTAGACTCAATGATTGAAATCCCAACAGTCTTCATGAACTGAGAAGTGATCTTGAGTTGCAAACTTAGTCAGGCTGCTATGGCAGCAAAGAGAGGCCATAAACGTATTTCTTAGGGCTTTGGGAGAATGAAAGCCCAACATTTGGATGCCATAATGTTCTGTGGAGAATGATTTTATGGTGAGTAGGTTGCCGTCTGTCTTTGTATGACCCGGATCAGAGTCTATAAGACTCTTAGAAGAACTTTCCCCAGCTGATATTATTTAATCCTGAAATCTCCTAAAAAATTACTTCCATCTCATTGAGGAGAGAGGTTTCAAAGTATTAATTTCAGGAAGAAATAATATTCAGTGTATAATGCAGTTCTACATAAGATTTGTAGAGGAAAGCAATTAAATGGTTTATGGCAAAAATGAAGTCACCACTAAACTGCCTACTAATGTATATTATCTACAGTGAGAAACAAATTGCAGTGTTAACTTACTAAAACTGAAGGTTTTCTTTCTTTCTTTCTAATTCTTGGTTTGCTTTTGTTTCAGGGCCACACCAGGCATTGCTCACTGCAAGGTTTAATCTTGTCTTTGTGCACAATGTTCACTCCTGTTGGTGCTAAGAGGAATATGCTAAGTGCTGGGAACTGAACCTAGGCCAGTTGTGTGTAAGGCTAGTGACTACCCCTTTATTATATTGCTTGCTGCAAATTTCTATTCTTTTCAACTAGGTATAAATCATAAATGGTATATGTTTTCCTTCACCATGCTTACTATTCCTTATTAGTAAATGTGATATCATTGCTCATATATATAATACATAATAATAATAATAATCTTTCTTAATGTGATAAAATCTACATTATTTATTGATTTTTGCTAAATCAATGTACTACTGATTAGACTATAAGTGATATGAGAAAACAATAATTGTTTACCAATCATTGTATCCTACATACTATCCAAGAACAATACTTAATTCAGTGCATATACTTTGGTGACTAATATATATGCCATGAATAAAGAAATTAACAAATTGAATAAACTATTAGTTAATAATTATATTTTTAGGAAAAACCTTGACTTCTGAATTTCAAGACTTTGATGATAAAAACTTTTTTCAAAGTAGAGAAAAAACAGAAATATGAGGAAAGGACACATTCAATTGTTAACATCTTGAGTGGGAGGTCCCTACCTATTGCCAGGTTGAATCACGTAGTTAATATAAAATATGATATATGAATTTTGAATCTCAAAAGAATGTTATGGACAAACTGTCAATGATTGAATTAAAAAAATAAAGTCTTTCCGTAACATTAAGAATCAGATAAAAGTTTAATAGGGAAACAATAGATTTTGTGAGGTGAAAAGACAAAAGTTCATAGAAACAAACGAGATATTGAATATAAACTAGGTATTTGTTCAAATTTTTGTGCAAAGAATGAAATATTTTGTTCTATATAGATAGAAGGATTTAGAAGAGAACAATAGACAATATGGAGAAATACTTATTTTTAGTGATTTAAAATATTTATTTATACATTTTAAATGCATTCACTTTCATCATAGTGCAGATATTATTGTTTTATATCTGCAGTAGTTAAACTATACCACTAAAGTGCCAGGATCCCTCCACCATTATCCCACAGTCTCTTTCCCCTGCCATTTAGCATGTTCAGAACATAGTTCAGATGAAACATCTCATACTTGTTTATTTTGGAGACTCCAATCCCTTGTCTTACAAGACTGAGATCACCCAGAATTCTTTATTTTTCCTTCTCACCACCAATTCCAATTCCAGTCCAAGTCTCCCTCCAATTTTACCCAAGTTTCAACAGACTGAATTATTTATCCTTTCTTGCAGTTGAGTATTATTTTTGATTTTATGTCACAACTGGTTGTTCTCAGGGATTACTCCTGGCTCTGTATTCAGGGATCACTCCTGGCAAGGCTCTGGAGACTATCTACAGTGCAGGGGATCAATCCTGAGTCAGTTGAGTACAAGATATGTTCCTACTTGCACTAAGTCTTTGGCTAGTTTTTATCTACAGTTTAATCTATCAACTCATCCAATGTTTTGCATTAGGGTTGTTTGGGAATCCTCATTATTTCAACTAATGCTGCACTTTTATGCCACAAAAAATATTTTCTTCATTGTGTATTTTCAATTTTCTAATGTAAAATGTATTCTTAACATTTAAAAAATATTCTTTGTGTGTTTGGGTCACACTAGCTGTGCTCAGGACTTTCTTCTGGCTGTGCACTCAGGAATCACTCCTGGTGCATTCAGGGAACTATACAGGTTCCCAGAGACAGAGGCAAGGTCACTCACATACAAGGTAAGCACATTTCTCAGTCAGTATATTCTCTAGCCTCAGCTGATTCATGCTTTCATGTATTATTAACCCCTTGCATATCTCACACATCATTATGTTAGGGTGGTTTCTGGTCTAATAGATTATTGCATATCTTTCAACTTGGATTCTCCATCTCTGTCATTCATACCGGGCAAAGCAAACTGCCATACTCTGAGGCAGAATAAACCCCATGAGATCCCCAAAAGATGATATTAAGTAATATTGCCAAACTGCCTCTTTCTTTTACTCAAGGACCGCATCCCTGGATAAGAGCTTGGATACAAGAGGAGAAATTGTGAGCTGAAGTCAGGTATATCACTTCTGATTTAGATAATAACTCATTCTAGGTTTTTTCTTGGCTTTATTTTATTTTATTTTATTTTATTTTTCAGTTAAATATTTCTTTGTCACATTTCAAAAACTACATTAATTTCAGACCTTAGATAACTTTGGAGCCAAAATTAATGATTTTTTTCAGTAATAATTAATTGCTAAACATGCATTATTATCATATCAAGACTGACTTTTCTAACCAACAGATATAACTTATAGTCCTGCATATGTTAATATAGATTTGTTCATTTTTTAACAGGTATAGTTGGTAGTCCTAAATGTTAATATAAACTTGTTCATTCTTAACAAAAACTTAGAGCGTAGCTGTTTCTTTAAAATCTCTTTCAGAGTACTCATACAGTTAGCAATATTTTTAAAACAAATTGTATATTAATAATTACTGAATCCTTATTTAAAATGTCAATATTAATTTATTAATTTATAATAAGGGAGGCATGAAATGTTCAGTTGACTGTCATGACATTACTCATTAATATTGGGATAGAATTGCAGCCTTGCTCCTGATAACTTTTTGCTAGTTGAAAGATAACACAAAGGCAATTATAAGAAGGGTAGCTATTATTTTAATAATACATAACTTATTTTATAGTTTTAAGGCAACTTACTCAGACTACTAGCAAAATATAAAATTATAGATAATATCAGTAAAATCATTGTAAATTTAAAGTTTCTATGACGAGCATCATACAATTATGAATTTCAATTATAAATGGTTGATCTGAAAATTTTAGTTGTCAAGAAATAAAATGTGTTGTGTGTAGCTCTATATTAATATATTCTAAAATAGCACCACAATTAATTAAAATGAATTGCCAGGGGGGGACTTCATACATTATGCTGCTATATAGCTTTGAAGAACAGTTACAGCTAAGAACACAAAATAGCTTGTTTTACAAGGTTTAAACTTTAGCATCTTTTGGTTATAGTTCAACACATCAAATGAAGATGTCCTTCAAGGTCAAATTTACAACAGCACTACTCCAAATGCAGTAACTAAGGACTCATCCCTGATGAAAGATTAGCCTCCCTAAAGTAAAATTATAGACATAGGTTTAATTAATCTTCAATTAGAGTAATTTCTCTAACCTAGAATCTGACTAACAGTTTAAAATCCAAGTGGTAGCCATTGCCTCTCTTTTTCAACACTGCTCCAGGCTATCCAATATTCTGCATTAATGGAACTCTGAATCTGGTTCCATCCCTATTTCTCTACTGATACTGCTGAGAAATTTTCACAAGGCAGCTATAATTAACAAAAATTAGTTGATATATTAGAAACAGCTTCATATTGTAAATAAAAGGAGGGTATATTGTTACTCAGATCACTTCAGACTTGATTCTCCCCACCTTGACAACATGAAACACTAGAAATATGCCAGATAATGTCAGGAATTTTATCCGCTTTGTAAATGGAGACGGAAGCATATGTTAGTTTATCACGTATAGCAAAATGTTCAATGCTACACAGTTGTTTCTCTGAAGAAACAATTTCAGAGAAACAACTGTTTTGATAATCACCTAAAGGAAAATATCATTGGAAGATACATTCAATGAACTTGAAGAAAGATTGTAGAAAAAATATGAGTGTTATTCAAACAGAAATAAATGTGGTAATGAATATAATAGCAGGACCCACGGGCAGAAAATGAAATTAGTGTCTCAAAGTAAACTCTTAGACTTCTTGATCACTTGATCACTTGACATTCTGTTATTCATCGATTTGTTTGATTGGGCACCAGTAGCATTTTCATTTGACCCTATCACGTGCCAGTGTAGTCCAATGGCATCTACTTGCTTCAGAAATACAAAGAGCCTCAATAGTACGTTCAGGGTCTTGATGAAGAAGTCTGACCATCTTATAGGTGGGTGGCCATGTGGGGATCCAGTAGGTAAGGGCTCTAGTCCAGCGACCATCTACAAATTGCATAGTCTTAGACACCATCAATAAATAAGATGTAACAGAAATTATATTTTGTTTTAAATGAAAAATATCAAGGTCTCTCATAAACAATTGTAAGGGGAACAATTTCTGCATGATATCAATTTCAGGATGAGATGACATCAAAGGGAAGAATTGTTAAGAACATAAATAATACTTGAGAACTTTTGCAGTCTGAGGCACTGACTAACAAACCTACACAAAACAATAACAAAACTATTTTGAATACTCCAAATATTTAGAGCCAAAGTGAATAGTAAACTGCTCAAAGTATCCAGAAGCCCACTATTACATTCAAAGGGAAAAAAATCATGATTCCCATCTTATTTCTCAAATGAAATTTTTACACGCAAAAAATAGAACTAAATATTTGAAACACTGAATAAAAAAGTACAGATTTAAAGAGAATATCAATATATCGTCTTTTGTATTTGAGGATATGCTAAAAACATTCTTAGATAAGCAATAGTTTAATATATTTGCTGCATCTGAACCAGTGTTATAAGGAATACTCAATGGTTTTATATGAAAAATATTGAGTGACAAAAATGACCAATATATGAATAGAAAAATAGCAATAGAAAATTTTATATTAGCACCTTTTTTTCCAATGTCACTTGAATAAACTTTCCCTACTAAAAGAGCAAGAACAACAAGTGCTGGCGTGGATGCGGAGTAAAGGGGACACTCCTCCATTGTTGTTGGGACTGTAGACTGGTACAGTCTTTTTTGGAGAACAATATGCACATTCCTCCAAAGACTAGAAATTGAGCTCCCATTTGACCCAGTCATACCACTCCTAGGGATATACCCTGGGAATCAAAAACACACAGCCGAAGTACCATCTGCATTTTTATTTTCATAGCAGCACTATTCACAGTAGCCAGAATCTGAAGACAACCAGTGTGCCCAAGAACCGATTACTGGATAAAGAAACTTTGGTACATCTACACAATGGAATACTATGCAGTTTTTAGGAAAAATGAAGTTATGAGATTTGCCTATAAATGGATGGACATGTAGAGGATCATTTTGAGTGAAATTAGCCAGAAGGAAAAAGATAGATATAGAATGACTGCATTTATTTGCATGACAAATATATATATAAGTAAATATATATAAGTAAATATGTATAAGTAAATACAACACACATATAAAATATATATATATATATATATATATTATGATACAAATATCCAAGTTCAGGAAAAACATGTATCAGGAGGTCTTGTCAAAGGTAGAAATTACCACAAATGTGTGGGAGTCAGAGTTTAGGTAAGACAGAGAAGGGAGCAGTGTGCTAATAATTGTCAAAGGTGCTAATACCAACCTAGAACTGAGCATTAAATACAGGCAAAAAGTTACACATGATAACCTCTAAGTGTATGTATTACTATCCACAATATGTGGAGAAGGAAGAGAGAAGGAGAGAGAGAGAGAGAGAGAGAGAGAGAGAGAGAGAAGGGCCTGCCATAGAGGCAGGCTAGGGAGAGAGGGGAGGGAATCAGGGACATTGTTGATGGGAAATGGGCACTAGTGGAGGGATGGATGCTGGTACACTGTATGACCGAAACCCTAACATGAATATCTTTGCAATTATATATCTCACAGTGGCATAATAAAATATTTTTAAAAAATTAAAAAAAAAAAAGGCACAGTATCATTCAGGTCACAAAATCAAAGCTTTTGCTTCTTACTGGAGACATTTGACTCAGGTATTTAGCACAAGTAATGGGATTCTTCAAAGTCTTAGGAAAACACTACTAAAATAAGTATGAAATAAAAATTGCCCAGTATTCCAAAACTATTCTAGGAAAAGGAAGCAATATGTTAATAAATTGATTATAAAGCTAAACTAAGGACAAACACTTAGTATGAGAATAAAGACAGACTCTCAGACCAAAGAAACATAACTGAGTCCACAGAATCACAAATGGACTCATAAATTGTATTAATAAACTAAACAGTGCTTCCATGGCAAACAATATTTATTTGTATGAAAAATATACTTTATTGAATAGGAAACGATACTACCATGACATATTCAATATGAAGACGGACAAATATAGCCAAAAAATAACCTCATCAAAACATAAAGAAAGGAGATGTCAAAATCATTTCCCTTAAAAAGATAGACAAATGACCAATTGGTATGCAAACATCTTCTTATTGTTGCTTAGTATAAGGGAAAACCAAAACAAAATGATAATGATATATGATCTCAAGCAAGCATAGAGCTATAGCCAAAAGTCTGGAAAAAGTGTTGGCAGAAATTTGGTGAAAAGGAAATCTTTATCTCTGTTGTTAAGAATGTCAGGCACTTCAGACTCAGAAATTGTATGGAAATTTCTCAAAAAGGATGATTAATGCTTCTAGATCACCCAACAATTCCACTACTGCTATCTAACCCATAAAACACATAGCAATTTTTTTAAAACTTGCATGCACACCTATGTTCATGGCACCACTGAGTACAATAGCTAAGGCCTATAAGTAACTCAAACATCCAATGACAGATTAGTCAATAAGGAAACTATGCCAGAGCCGAGGCACAGCAGGTAGGACCACAGCACCTGCATGTGGCATACCAGGTTGGTTCTCCCATATCCCATATGACCCCAAGCACCACCAGGAGTGATTCCTGAGTGCAGAGCCATGGGTATTCCATGAGCAATGCTGTGTGTGACTCACTCCCCCAAAAAAAGAAAACTATGTCATATATATACAGATATACACAATGTAATATTATAAACTCTAACAGATGAACTTTTAAGTCTAGCAGTTCTACACATAAATATAATCAATATTTAAAGTTATAACATACCTAATTGTATTTCTCTAGCATAAATATTGTCACAAGTTCAGCTGCTAAAACATATTTAATATACATGAAAAGAAGTAACTTCTTTTGAATATCTTTTAAGATATCCAATCTTAGTGAATAAAGATTGATTTGTGTGCAGGCATCTTTCCTATATGTGTATAATATAAGAAATGTACTAAGAATATTTCATTTTGTCCACAAATGCTACATCTGTATCATATAGATGGGTAATGCCAATAGACAATACTCATATATGAGAATATTTTAAGTATGATTTGATTAATTAGGATTCTAGAAATAACTAGCCTAACAAAAAATCAAAATATAAGTATATATTTTGTTTCTTATATTTGTTTTATTTTATTTAAGGCATATGGTAATATTTGATTTTGTACATAGGCATATTGTTTTGGATGCAAATATACTTTAAGTTAAACTTAGCATTATCTTTGGCAAATAATAGTCATTCAATAAGTGTCTTCTCCTGTTCTTTTTTTTTTTTTTTTTTTTTTGCTTTTTTTTGGGTCACACCCGGCAATGCTCAGGGGTTTCTCCTGGCTCTGCACTCAGGAATTACTCCCTGGCGGTGCTCGGGGGACCATATGGGATGCCGGGATCGAACCCAGGCCGGCACAGGCGGGCCGCGTGCAAGGCAAACGCCCTACCCGTTGGGCTATCGCTCCGGCCCCTTCTCCTGTTCTTTAGGCTGCTGATTTTTATGTCCCAAGAGAACATAGATTTTAGAAGTAAAACTTAGAGTCTAGTATGAATGCATCCTTATTACTTTTTGTACTGTTTTTGTCTTTTAGTTTATAACAGTGGTTGCTAGTATATAATGGTACAGAAATGTGGTGCTGTAAAATGAAAGAAAAAATGCTTTTAAATGATGAGGTAGTATGCTAAAGTGATGTTAGTAAAGGAAAAATTCAGGGGCCGGAGCGATAGCACTGCGGGTAGGGTGTTTGCCTTTGCATGTGGCTGGCACACGCCGGCCTGGGTTTGATCTCCAGCATCCCATATGGTCCCCGAGCACCACCAGGAGTAATTCCTGAGTGCAGAGCCAGGAGAAACCCCTGAGCATTGCCGGGTGTGACCCTAAAAAGCAAAAAAAAAAAAAAGTGAAGAATTCAAATGGGGAAATATTTTTCAGCAAAATTTTATAGTAAGACTTTAAATAAGTCCTTTAAAAAGACAATCTGTTGTAATATAAGTGGCTATAGGAGTATAAACTTTAACAGTGGCTGCCAGTGGAAATCAATTGGATATGAGTGGTCAACTGCATACAGAATATTATGATCTAAAATATGGAAACATTTTCATGGATAACATAAAATGTCTCTTTAAAACTGTAGAAATAGCACTTGCAAAATATTTAAGAAATCTCTTCCTTCTAAGATAGATGTTAATAATTATATGTATATATATTTATATTAGATATTTATAATAATTTTTTAAAAGATCAGGCATGTTTATGGTCTGTGTTCTTTTGTGTTATATAACTACTTCATTAATTTTCTTCACTCTATTAATCTTTCTTAATTTTTGTAAGAAGAAGCAACTTATTTAAGTAACAATTTTCTTACACTGATTTGACTTTGGTAGCAAGGTTAATGATGTTGATAGTTAAATAATTTCAGAAAAATAAAGCTTAATATCACAGGATCTGTACAAATATCAAGAAGACTAATTAGGTCAAAATTAAGAAATTTCATTTGGACCTTGACTCTAAAATGCTCATCTCCCTCAGAGAAATATTATATAAATGTGTATATTCATATAATATCACATAAAATAATATTAATATTATATTAATCCTTTGTAGAATGTAGGGATAATATATAGTTATATGTCACTGTCTTCACTGTCTTCCTGTTCAGCATCAATTTGCTCGAGCGGGCACCAGTAACATCTCCATATGTCCTGTCTCATGCTAGTAGAGCCCAAGGGCATCTGCTTGCTCCAGGAACACAAAGATCCTCAAACCATTAAATCAAGTCAGGGAATGAGGTCTCTAATTGTTACTGGTATTTGGCATATCAAATATGAAACGGGAGGTTTGCCAGGCTCTGCCGTGCTGGTGGCATACTCTTGTAGTCACCTCTAAATCCAGCCTTTGTTGATGAACCACGCGGCCGCAAGCGCCACGTGGGCTGGGCTGTAATAGGCTCTTCTGCTGGGTGGAGTTCTGATGAGAGGGAAGTCCGGATGTGGAAAATAGCAGCCCTTATGGAGTGGGGGTCATCTGGCTTGTTGAGAGGCTTTGCTGGGGTGGCGGGCCTGGGCTTGAACCCACCATCACTCCCAGGGCTCCTCGTGAGCAGCTGGGCACAGGGAGAGCCAGTAGCAGCTCTTCCCCTGTGTGTGCGAGTCTCTGGATCAGCATACCTGGGCCGGACTTGAAAAAGACTGCTGCAGTGTGGGTCTGATAAGCCGGGCTGTAATAGGCTCTTCTGCTGGGTGGAGTTCTGATTTGAGGGGAAGTCCAGACGTGGAAAATGGCAGCCCTTATGGAGTGGGGGGGTCGTCAGGCTTGTTGTGAGGCTCTGCCTAGTTATACATACCCCAGCAGAGCCTCCCATAGTTATATCTACCTATATATTATAGGTATATAATTATATATATTATAGTTATGTAGGGATAATATATATAGGTACACATTACCTCTCTATATAGGTATACATATAGAAATATGTATAGATATATATAATATATATATTATCCCTACATTCTACAAAAGATTAATCACAGTATCAAGATGCAATAAAATAATGAGGTACAGTTAACAATGCCATCAGATATACTAGTCAGGACCAAAGACAATCTAATAGGTAGAAATATTTGCTAGACAAATAATTAAATAAATTAATTAAGGTTGAACTTCATACATGGTTTGTGTTCCCTGAGGGTCAGAAATAAATGTAAATCATAATTGCCAGTTGCCTTAAATACTTTAACTTAAAGACATGCCAGTTTATTATGAGCAACCAACCAGATCTTTTCAATCTCAAGATTGAAAAAAAATAAATTCAAAACTGCATTCAAGTGGAAAACGGAACTTAGTGAAAATAATGAGAATGAAAGCAACTAAAATGAATTGGTCCTCACCATTTTTTGGAAACAGCATTATATTATATGCCCCCAGATATGAGTTCTATTTTATTTAACTCAAGTGCTTGGCTTTATGTTTGATCATTGAGGCATACATCAAAGGGACATCTACTTCAAAAGGAAGGGACACAAACACATTCCTGTCTCAAGGCTAGGTAAGAGCCAGCTCTTCTCCCCTTACTGAACAGCCTTTCTTTTACAGATCCAAGTTAATTTGAATAACTTTGATTATCTCTAACCAGTTATTCTGGATAGAGAATACTGGTTTTTCTTTCTTTACCTCTTTCCTCCCTACATTAAGCTCCCACTTATAGAGTTTAATGCAGGTTTCAAATTCTCCAGTAGAATTATTTGTGAGAAACTCTAATCTCTTTACATTGTATCCTTAAAAAAAAACAAAACTTCACCCTTCTGTGCTCTTTTTTCTCTCTCTAAACTTGTGACCTCATTGTCACTCCACTGTGCTCTATAATATATAGATTTTATAAGTAATACATTCTTATTTTCTCAAAGATTTATTTTAGTTATTTTTGAAAGGCTTCTGGCAATAACAAGATATATCCTAAGTATTGAGTTAGTCATGAATCAGAATCAAAGGAGGAAATGACATGGTAATTTTACGTGGGTCGAGTTGATTGCTCCAAGGTATTTCTGTAACCTTAAAAGTAGACTTTACTGGGGACCGGAGCGATAGTCCAGAGGGTAGGGCGTTTGCCTTGCACGCGCCGGCCTGTGCCGCCGGGTTCGATCCCGGCATCCCATATGGTCCCCCGAGCACCGCTAGGAGTAATTCCTGAGTACAGAGCCAGGAGTAACCCCTGGCATTGCCGGGTGCCCCGAGCACCGCTTAGGAGTAATTCCTGAGTACAGAGCCAGGAGTAACCCCTGGGCATTGCCGGGTGTGACCCAAAAAAGCAAAAAAAAAAAAAAAAAAAGTAGACTTTACTGTCACTACATGGGCAATGAATCTAAAGATGTGGTAATGCATTGAGAAAGGATTCAACTTCTCATTATTCTGAACTTTTTCAGGAAACGAAACTTTCATTTCAGAGAAAAGTAAAATTTTATTTTGAATTCAACTTATTTAATTTATACATCATTTCTACAAATTAGTAATGTTAATTATAGGGTGAATCTTATGCAAAAATTTGTTGTTAATACTGCAAATATATTTTATTACTGTAGGTAATTGTAAATTTTGATTTTGTACATATAGATAGCTGAACAAAATATTTAGATAAACCTAATATAACACAGAAATTATAATAAAAGCATGATTTAATATTTTTTCTTAAAGTAGATATACTTAGTTGCAATAATGTATTTCTGTTACTTATGTACAGCTCTTCTAACATTTTGCAGTAGTATTTGAACCCAGATAACAAGACAAACTTCAGAATTTATGAGCTAAGAACAGTGGTGAAAATAAGATTTCTTTATAGTTGTTTTAAATATTGAAAGTCTACATTAATTTTTTAAAAAATTGACATCTAGTAAAATTTTGTTGGCATCAAAATAAAAAAATGATACCAAATTTGAAGGCACAAGCCTTTATTTTTATGGAAAATTGATAAATGCAGTGAAGTATAGGGCCAGAAATGTGAGTCATTGGTAGGGCACATGATTTGTAGTGTGAGGTCTTAAATTCTAATTTTAAAATCTTATTTATTAAGCAGCAGATTGACAGCTTTTGCTTGAAAGTTTTGAGTACAAAAGCTAGGGTGTTTGCCTTACAGGCCCCAATTTAGTTTGGTCCCCAGAACTTCATATGGTCCCCCAGCCAGCCAGGAGTGATCCTTAAGTGCAAAACTAGGAGTGTAAGCTCAATAGTTTAAAAAAGGAAAAAAGAAAAAGGAAATATGAAAATGATTCACGACTGATCTTTTAAATAAAACTTTATAATCTATGGAGTGTTAGAATGCAAATAAAAACATTGAATATATTAGGCATCAAAGCATTAAAACTTTATGTTGATAGGGAACTGATTTTTTATATAGTTATATATATATATATATATTATAGCAATAGAAGGCTTCATCAATAAATAATAGGTAGAGAAGTTCATGGATACTAAACAACCATTAAGAAATGCACTAAGGAATTCCATGAAAAGGCAAGTAAGTAGTGGAGAAGCAAAGAGCTAAAATTCATAAAAATTTTTTTTAAAAATCAAAGAGCTAAAATTCATACAAAATTTCATACAGAAAAGAAGAGCCAAAATTTGAACAAAAATATGGCAATAAATTTGCATAATTAATTAATATATCTTAATGTGAATGTCTTAAATGCACCAATCAAACTGTACTGAAAACATTTCCATTTTATGTACATATCATACATTTTTAATTTACCGGCAACATTTCTTAATCATTGCTAATATTTGTGCTCTAATTTTTTATTAGTTTTCTAATTTTCTATTTATTTTATCTCAAGTTCTTGCATTTTCTTTTTCCAGATGTTATATAATTTCTCAGTATATATGTTCACAAATCTCTTCAACAAAGTCACCTTATCAATTTCTAAAGCACTTCCTGTTTCTGTATAAATCTTCCTAAAACTGGATATTTTTTCAGCTTTTCTAATTCATATTTTAAAAAAAATTTCTCTTGATGTAGAATATTGTAGAACTAAGTATAATTGTGTATTAGAATAGATTTTATAAAAGGTAATTAATGCTGCCTGATAAAGTGGTTATTGAAGTGTCTATCATAATATATTATTTAATATATTTCTTTCTTTTTATTATTAGGTCCTAAAAAATCCAGGGATTTAGGTAGAAGTATAAAACTGAAAGATCTCCCCAACTTTCTCTTTTTAATTTAAATGTTCTTTATAATAAAGACAATTATTCTTAATGACTTAAGTTTAATTCTTCAGCCTGAGTGAGAAAGCAGAATGATTGTTCTGAGTATCAAAGCTGCAAACAACAGAGACAATGCAGACTATGAATGGGTAAAGATTTGATTATCCACACACTGGAGTCATCATGTCTCTGAGAATAATGGTCTCCTTTTAGCAATCTTCATGGCAGACTTTTAATTTTATTCAAATAGGAATAAAAATATTAATTCACAGGTTGTGCTTCAAAAATATTGCAGAAGCATTCTTAAATATCTGATTTTGGAATTTTGGAAATAATGTGGTTAATTCCATTATCGAGAATTGGCATATTACAAAAAATTACAAAAACATTTGTTGTTTGGGTTTTTTGTGTTTTATGTAATTTTCTCTAAAATATTACTTCCAATTGAAAGAAATATTAACATCGCTCTTAGTCTTTTGGCTAAGATCAAGTGAAAGAAAATATTAACAATGCTCTCTTATTTACAAATCTGGCATTGTTAAGTATCTTTCAAAAAAATGCATGTTCGATTTTCATGAAATCATACAGGGACCCATGATTGTGCTAGAGTGGGACTTCTGGTAGATTTAGCATATGTCATTCCATATGTCTCTTACAATTTTTTATTGGAAGCTCATTTGAATGAATTATATCCTCCAAAATGTGTTACATCGTTACTATGAGAGTCTGGTTTTGACAGTATTGACTCGGTAGAGAGACGGTTGTTGATTTTTTCTATGAAATTATTTAAAGAAATCTAAAATTTTATATTGTGATTACATTATTTTTACTCCTTATTTAACTTCTGGAGAGCAAATAATGTTCTTTTATAGTGGAAAGTATTTCAATGAAGTAAACTACTATATTAATAAAAATAAACAAAAAATGATTTTCTTTAGTTAAAGCTGGCAATTTAACTCCACTGTATTATTTGCTAGCGGTGCCTGGAAACTAACCAAAGGATAAGAATTTACCTTTCATTAATCATATTTCTAAACATTATTTATGTCTTTATACTTTAAATGGATATTTTATTAAAACACTACTCTTATAAGATTAAGTATGTGTTATTTTAATATAAGTATTCACTTAAATATAGACTTTCAAAGTCAGAATGATAGTACCAGAATTAAGCCTTTTCAGGACCCCTCTTATGATCTCTGTCACTGCGTGCACTACCCAGGAATAACTTCTGCTCACAGGGACAAAAGGAAGTCCTGAGCATGACAAGTGTTGCTCTAACCTTCTCCCCCATGTCCACCCCAAAACTTCTTCACTTGATCACTTGACATCCTGTTATTCATCGATTTGCTTGAGTGGGCGCCACGAACATTTCCATTTGACCTATCACGTGCCAGTGTAGCCCAATGGCATCCACTTGCTTCAGGAATATGAAGAGCCTCATACTGTTTGTTCAGAGTCTTGATGAAGAAGTCGGACCATCTTGTAGGTGGGCGGCCACGTGATCTTTTAGCATACCATGGAATCTAATAGGTAACAACTCTAGTCCAGCAGTCATCTCCAAGTCAGTCACATTACATGTCCAGCCCATCTGATTTTTTGACACCTTGGTAAATGAGACAGTGTCCCTGACTCTAGATCGTCAACAGAGGTTTGAACTCTGGATTCCTTCTATCACTTGAGTGAGGAGTGGTATTCCAAGCATAGCACTTTCCATCCCTCGTTGGGAGACCGAATAGTGTTCTCATCCTGCTTTCGTAGGGCCCAGGTTTCTGAGGCATATGTTAATGCAGAGAAAGTGATGGAGTCGAAGTCAAACAAAAAAAAAAAAGTCTCACACCCTCAAATACAAAGTGTAAAACGAGGGTCCAGGAGGGATAATGCCTAGACTGGCAACCATCTGTTCCCGCAAATCTGCCAGCAGTGATTCATAAATGCCAGGAGTAAACCCTGAACCTTCTGGGTATGGCTCCTGAATCAATCACAAAGACACAATAATTGTAAGAACAAAATAAAACATATTTCAGAGAGCAAAAGGATTAAGGCACTTGCCATGCATGTAGCCTACCTTGGTTCAGTCTTTAGCACTAAAAAATCTTCAGGATGTTTCTGACTGCCGTCTTTGATGTCCAGGGAATTCTCAGAACCATGTCCTTTTACTCCTGCATCAATTACCTTTCTAATTAACTGAGAATCCCTGGGCAGTATCAGACCTTTGGGCATCTTGTGTATTTATATCCAAACTGGCAGGGCCAGAAATAATGACTTAATGGGCAAATGTTGCCATAGGATCAACTGAAAAAAATAAGACAAAATTTATAATCTATGACTTTTATGTTGATGCATATTTAATGTCTTTTGTCTAATGAATAAAATTATTATTAATTATGAACATTTAAGTTGAAGTAATTACCTTTAACAAACACCCGATGTCTATTATCCTCAAACCATATTTTATAGAGAACTTAAAAATTTTCCTTCTGTTTGTATAACAATGAATAAGAAGAGGAATAGTGCCTGCTATAGAGGCACTGGGGTGTGGCGCGGAAAGCCGGGCCATTGGTGGTGGGAACAGAGCATTGTTGGGGGATGGGTGCTGCAAAAATATATGACTGAAACCCAATCATGAAGAACTTTTTAATTGTATATCGCACAGTGGTATCACTTGATCACTTCACTTGACTTCCCGTAGATCATGGATTACTAGAGCAGGCACCAGGAACATCTCAATACGTCCTGTCACATGTGAGATAGCCCAAGGGCATCTGCCCACTCCAGAAAAAAAGCCTCAAACCATTCCATCAAGTCATGAGAATGAGGTCTATAATTGTTACTGGTATTTGGCATATCAAATATGACACAGGTAAATTTCCAGGCTTTGCCGTGCGGGTTGGAGAATCTAGTCACCTCAAGACTTGAGCATATATTGATGAACCGTGTGGCCCGTGGGGCAAAAATCAGCTCTTCTGCTCGGTGGAGTTCTGACTAGAGGGGAGTCCGGAATGTGGAAAATGGCGGCCTTCATGGTATGGGGGTTCCTCTGGCTTCTTGTGAGGCCATGCTGGGGTGGCGAGCTAGGGCTAGAACCTGCCATCCCTCTTGGATGCCTCGTGATCAGCTAGGCACAGGGAGAGCAAGTAGCAGCTCTACCCCGTGTGTTTGAGTCTCTCACAATTCCTCATTCCCCATACTCTCTCCAGTTTGATGCAAATAGAATGATTGCTGAAGTGTATGAATGAGAAAGATCCTGAAAGGACCTGGTGCTAAAATACATTGAGTCTAAGATTAAACCTTGGTGCAGAGCCACCGCGTGCCTGCACAGCCGTGGATCTGGAGTCTCTATCTTGCGGTGGTTGGCTATGGTGGCTGGAGCTCAGGCTCACACCCACTGAGCCCGGAGGCTGGGGACTGGGTGGAGGTCCCCAATCCTTGCTCGAGTCCAGTAGGCGTGGCTTCCTGCATGGTGAGCAGACCCTAGGAACTATGTAGGACATGATCAGGCATTGGCCAAGCCTTTTTCTATTCCCCAAGGAACTCCATAGGGCCACTCACCATGAAGCCAAGCTGCGCAGCCGTGGTATAATAAAAAAAAAAAATTAAGAAATACCTTAATAATTAAACCCTGTGTGTGAACTCCTGTGTGACAATTACTGAAATGTTTCAAAAAATTTGGGGCTTGTATGCATGGAGTTTTAGACTCACACAGTTCAAGATTGAATAAACTTCCTTTGCTTCTCCATATCACTGATACATCTTGCCTCTGTAAGCATTATTTTATTAGACTGAAGAAAAGTAGGAGCAATAGAGAGGAGAAAGGACAGAATGTGACGAAAGAGGGAAAGTGATTCAGGTCAATCTATTCTTTAACTTGATATGTTTAATACAAGTTAGGTGCTGTAGAGCTAACTCAAGGACTAGTGCACATGCTTTTATACAGGCTTTGGTTCCATCCTTACGTCACCTTATCCCTAAACATTGTCAAGGGCCAGAGAGACAGCTCAGGTGTAGGGCGTTTGCCTTGCACGTGGCCGGCCTGTGCCAGCCCAGGGTTGATCCCCGGCATCCCATCTGGTGCCCTGAGCACCGCCAGGAGTAATTCCTCAGTGCACAGCTAGGAGTAACCCCTGAGCATAGCCGGGTGTGACCCAAAAAAAAAAAAAACATTGTCAAAACCATAGCCCTTGAGAAGCACCAGGTATCAAATAAAGAAAAAAAAAACTCTGATGGGTAAATCAAATTAAAATTATGCTGAATTAATAGTTTAATTATTCTGTACATATTTTATTTATAGTTGAGCGTTCTTGCTTTCAACATATTCTATCACTATTTAAATGACCATCAAAACATGAAAAATTATTAGGTTGGTTTGGGAATGACAGTACAACAAGCAGGCATTTGTCTTGCATGTGATGACTTGGGTTCAATCTCCAGTGCCTTATATGGTCCTGAGTCCATCAGGACTTATCCCTAATCTCAGAGTCCAGGATAAGCCCTGCACACTGCTGATGTGGCAAACAAACAAAAAAATAATAATATTTTTGTTTTTAAAAGTCATTATAGTTCACAATAAGCCTTTATTTTATTAATATAGTTACTTGTCACTTGTCTTCCCATTGCTCATCGATTTTCTCGAGAGGGAACCAGAACCGTCTCCATTTGTTTGGAATGAGGTTCATTATTGTTATCTTTTTGGTATATCGAATACACCACAGTAGCTTATCAGGCTCTGCCATAGCTTTGGGTTCATCCCAGTAAACTGCTTAATATAGTTCTAGATTTAAAATAGGAAGAATGGAAAGACAGTATCTGACTTATGTGAAAATTAATTGGATTAAGTTGAATATGGTATCTGTTTTGAGAAATTCATATTTTATAATTTCACATATGCATCATCAATATGGAGATAACTAAGCTTAAAAAACAAATGACACCATAATAAATATATGCTGTATGCTTAACTTCATATTTCAGTTCTCAAGTCATTTATTTATTTGGTCCTTTCTTACTGTCACTGAAGATTCTATCTTTTTCAAAATCAGAAACATGTAGTAGCAGGTCAGTTGGTAACTGTAACCAAGAGAGAATATCAACCAAAAAAGGTAGATAAGAAAGCAAGGGAAATGTGAGGAGTTTAGGTAATGTTAATAATGAATACGAAATGTTGGTAATGGTAGCATAAAAACTCAAAGACAAAGTTTTCTGAAAAAACCAATAAGAATATTATATCTTCACCTTTTTCCAATGTTGATTTTCTCTCTGTCCTGTGTTATGCCTAAAGTGCCTTCATCTTCAAGAAATCAGCTTTCCAGGGACACTCATTTGGTACATTGTAATACAAACAATTCTGTAACACAGTTTTACATCTTTGTTTCATTCCTAATAGAGCATATTCTCCAATGTATCATACTTCAAATCATTTTCATCTTCATATAAATTTATTTACTATATATGTGTCCTGTGTTTCTATATTCTTTCTTTCATTTAACACCTAATACAAAAGTTGTATAAACTATATTCTTGAGAGTCAAAAATATGAATCATAAACAAAATGTTAATTTATATTCAGTTTCAAATAGAAATTTTATTACATATATAGACTATTGTATTATGAATATATTGTTTATAAAATCATTTGAAGAAACCTAAAATACTATTTTTTAGAACAGTGAAAATTAGAAAAAATATTTAAAATGTTAATTTCTCTTATGGAGATGATTCTTTTTAAAGAGCATTATCAAATTGTATTTATTATGGCAGTATTTGATTTGCATTCCACTGCCATAAGGATCATTCTCTATCCTCTGTTGACACTTTTAATTGCTTCTGTGAAATGTAAGCAGGGGTTTAATGGGTTATTATACTGCAAGGTCTTTTTCAAAGTGCTTCTGTAGTTCTTCATCTGAATTCATCTTGAATTTGTGTTTATTATTTTGGAGTTCAATGTGTATCTCTTTCTGATTAGATTGGAATGTGTTTGGTGTTTAACTGCTCTAGATAGTAATTGGTCTTAGCATGAGAGCATCTAAAAATAAAATAAGAAAATCAAAAAAAAATCTCACATTCATTACTCTAAGATAAAGTGTTTAATTTTTAAAGGAGAAGCTGCTTAAAGCTGAGTTCTAACCTTTTTTGAACTGTAATTTCACCATGATTTTGCATCACAAAAGATGTTTGTTCTCAATACTGCTTTTCCCCAAATGTTTGACATTTCTCCACACTGCCGATGTATGTGTCTCCTTAACTAAATTATTTTTTGAAGCTCAGTGATCTTGATATAAACTATAAGGAGGAAGAGCTAGTCATATTTTGTTCTGTCACTAAGAAAAAGAGAGATTTGATTTTAAGAGGATATCAATATCATAAAGAATGTTACTCCAACTACTTTCCAGTCAAACAAAAATGTTTGAGTCTTGAGATGTATAAAGAGTTTGAAAATAAAGCTCTCTGGCCCAAACACGATGTATTGCAAGTATTTATACCACTTAATCTTAATAAACCAGACAATAAAATTTTCTTTAGCAACTGAATACTTGTGGAGGCTGCAGAAAATCCCAAAAGGAAAATATGAGTTATCTCAGACTTTTCTTTAATTCTTATTAATGAAGTAGGGCAGATAATGAAATCTTTAAATAGCAGGGACATAGTTAAATGTGCTGTCCCTCCTAAACTGAGTCATATCTCTTCCAAAAACTCATAAAATTTAATGTATTCTCCCTATTAAGTAGAAATTTATACATGGGATGACCCCAAGCAATTACTGAAGTCACAGGTGAATAGCCTACCAGATGGCTAGTAATCACTATTGTCTACTTCTCCTACTCTGATTTCTTTTTATTATCCAATAGTTCAAAACACAATTTCCTTATTCTGTGTGATTAGTTAACTAAGATTTAATAAAATAATAAATTCTATATATTTTCTAATTAATTCTTATCTGAGCAAGACAATCTATGTTAAAAAATCTATCTCAAGTAAGTAGAGGAAATAAATGGTCCCAGTGTGCAAAATTCATGATGATATAACATGGATGCCTCCACAAATTGGATTACTAGGTAACTAGAGGTAAGTAAATACACACTATTTGGGGGCTGGAGCAATAGCCCAGCAGGTAGGGCGTTTGCCTTGCATGCGGCTGGACCATGCCAGCCCAGGTTCAATCCCGGCATCCCATATGGTCCCCGAGCACTGCCAGGAGTAATTCCTGAGTGCAGAGCCAGGAGTAACCCCTAAGCATTGCTGGATGTGACCCCAAAACACCCAAAAAATACACACTATTTGAACAATGACTAATATATAGTGGAAGATTCAAGTACATTAAAGAAGCATTAAGAGAAGATACTATAAAGAAGAACATAGTAGGTAAGATGTATTTTGGGTTGAATTTTCCCCAATCAATGATATTGAGTGATACCCCCACCAAATATATTTAATGATATCTCACTGTTCCTGTGAATATGACTGTGTTTGATATACTTGTGAAAATGATTGTGTTTGAAATGAATGTCTTTGCAAAAGTTCAGGGATCCATCAGATCATTAGGGTGAATATTCATCAAATTTATAACCTTGTTCATAGTAGTCAAACGCATTATGGTATATATAATAAAATGGATACCATTACAAGAAATAAGAAGCACAATGAAAAGAACTCATTAATGAGAAGCAAGTGCTTGAAATACTGTATTGACAGCTCAAGGAAAATAAAAATTGCTATTGAATCAGAGAGATAGTACAGTGGTTAAAGTGTTTCTCTTAAATGTGGCCTACTCAGGTTCCATCCCAGGAAACATGTATTATCATTGTGGAAAATGCCATGAGTAAGCCAAGAGGACAGAAATGTGTGGCCCCAAGACAAAACAAAACGTTTTTAATATATTCACTGTTCCTATCACTGTCTTCCCATTCATCATTGATTTGCTCAGGTGGGCACCAGTAATATCTCCATATGTCCCTGTCTCATGCTAGTAGAGCCCAAGGGCAACTGCTTGCTCCAGGAACATAAAGTGCCTCAAACCATTCCATCAGGTGATGGGAATGAGGTCTATAATTGTTACTGGTATTCAGCATATCAAATACGACATGGGTAGCTTGCCAGTCTAAGCTAAAAATAATTAAACCACACTCCCTCACAGTCTTTAGAAAAAATAACCTGATGATACTTTAATCTTAAACTTCCAACATTAATACATATAAAAATAAATATCTATTATTTATGACATCCTGTGGATAGTTCTGAACTACAGTATTCTCAGGAAAGTACATAATCTATATGAATGTATCTCCCAAGGTGTTGACTTCACAGTGAGTATATTTACACTCATGTAAATGTATAAGATGACCAAATACAAAGGTAGCTTCAATTAATCATAAAGGCAACTTAATTTTATAAAACTTTTCTCCCTTCCTGTTTTGATTATCAAGGTCAAAGAAAGCATTTTTGACTAAGACTTAGGTGGTTGAGTGACAATGTAGATCCTTTGTGTGAATGAAGCAAGAGCTCAATTCCTGCCACCATAAAATCTTTTAATTGTACAACTCACAGTGGTATAATAAAATAAAAAATTAAAAACACAGGAAGAAAAAAAAGCAAAAAGCAGCATAGTTGATACTATGCCAATTCATCAATAATTAACTATTATTCTTTTTTGATTATACCACCGTGAGATATACAATTACAAAGATTTCATAATTTGGTCTCAGTCATACAGTGTTCCAGAACCTGTCACTCCACCAGTGCCTCGTTCCCACCACCAATGTCCCGACATTCCCTCCCACCACTTCCCCATACTGCTGCTATAGTAGTCATTTTTTCCTTTACCTCTCTCTATCTCTCCTAAATTCTTGATCTATATTGTTGAATTTATTGATTACAAATTCATAAATAACTCCAAAGAGAGTCTGAATCAACACACAAAATCTGCCAACACAGCAGAGCACAATGTTTAAGACAATTGGTTCCAGTGACTAGAAGATAGTATAGAAGTAAGCACTACATGATGTCAAACCATTGGCTAAAAAATATCTCCAGGAGGGGTTCCTGGGGCACATAAGTTCTCTTTGGGACCCTCCCTCCAAAAAATTAATAAATTCTCTAAATCAACGTGTTATCTTTGACAAATTTTCTATTACCTACATTTTAAATGTGAATACATATTTTTTCATGTCAATGGTCAAGACACATATAGCTCTATCAAGAAAAACACAAGGCAATGTTTTATCTTCAGGTATTGATAAAATACCCATAGCTCTACCAAGAAATAAACAAAGCAATATGTTGCCTTTTTTAGATATATAATATAAATGAACATGTTATATATCAATTAAAGTAAAACAATATCATATTTTTATGTATATGTTACAAAGGCAACTATTTTTGCTCAGTTTTTTAGTTCAAAATTCATCACTTAATTTGACTAGTCAAACAGTATAAACTTAAACTCTCACTGTTCAATGAGCGAAATTTATTGATGTGAGCATAGCTCTCCCAATAGACACAAGGAGTTAACTCCCTTACTCCAGTAACAATAAAGAGACAAACAGAAAAATCCCATCTGTCCATATGACAAGTTCAGAATTAGACACCTGTGTGGCAAATATGCGTAGAAGTGAGTACCACAGATGCTCTATATTTAGTGCAAACCATATGCTCAATGATTTACTTAAATTGAATTGGGAGGATGATCCACTATAGAAAAAGTCCACAGAGCAATTAAAGAACATGTTTTGCTGCTCTCATCTCATCTTCCCTCCTTTAGTCCCAGATGTTACAGCACTACAGAGACATTAGTCAATTTGTTAATTTATTGTCAGATTGCTAAGGGTTTATGAAGATTTTGACCCATTTTGCTACATTCATTTTGGCAGCAAGATTAATTTAATTATAACTGTCTTGGGGACAACAGGAACACAGTAGGATATCATGTTATTTCTGACTGTCTTATTACTTTCTTCAGGCCTTCTAGCTTTTGTATACTTCTAGTATATAATTATTCTAGAGAAAGAGAGTAAATTAGGCTAATGTCCAGAGCTTTTTTTTTTCAAATTAGAATCGAAAGAAATAGTATTTGGGTTAAGGCACTGCCTGAAGTTGAACCCAATTGAATTTCTGGCTCTTGTATTCCAAAAATAACAAAAAATGATCCCTGAATACTCAGCACTGCTTATTCTGGATTAAACTTATATTTACATATAAACTCCAGCTCATTTCATCAGTAGAATCCTCCCAACAAATTGAATTTTCAAATGAAAGGAAAATAATGATATAAACTTCTTTCTAATTTAACCCACCTCAAATTTCTGTTACTATAATTTAGGACATGGACTACTTGAATCTATGTTTGCTCATCTAGTGATGGGGCAACTCGATGATAGTCTATGGTGGAATAGGACATGGTTGTCCAATCAATTAAATTGAGCAATTCATATATATGCTGTCAGAATTGTTTTCAACTATAATACAACATTATTATCACTATACTTTTAGTGATAATAATTTAGAGGTTTACATGCTACCTCTATACTAATCTCTACAAGAATAGAGATTATTATGCAAAACTATTTATCTGCACTAACACATACTTCTTATTCACGTATGGTACCTAATAAGCACTAATTAAATATATCCTGAATCAAATTGTTGTCTGCAAAATAATTGCTGTACTCAAATTAATATTGCTTCCAATGCTCAAAGAAGTAAAATGATCTTTTATTTTATTTTTAAAGGAAGAAATAACAGCAAGCTTATAGTTCTCAAAATGTCGTATCTAGATAATCAGCATTCCATTTTAATGAAAAGTAATGTTAGTAACTATAGTGGGCCTAACATTTGCTAATATACTAATTATCAATTTTTGTGAAATTTTAATCAAAGTAATGTTAGTATCTATAAGGGCCTAACATTTGTTAATATACAAATGTATTCAACTTTTACCAGAGACTTGTAAATTTACAATTACAAAAAACATTGTAAATTTTCCATTAGATGTACATATCAGAATCTCCATTCTTAAGGGTTAAAAAAATCCATCATATATTCAGCAAGATTGTGGCAATAGTCAATTTTAAAATCTTTACATTGCAGTGACATAGTTTAAAATTGCATTAATGTTACTTTCCCTGTTCCCGGCCACTCACGAGATGACCGGGGGGGGGGGTGTGGGGGCGGGGAATGGCAGGTTCTAGCCTGTGCCCACTATCCCAGCAGAGCCTCGCAAGAAGCCAGAACAACCCCCATTCCATGAGGGCTACCATTTTCCACATCTGGACACCCCTCTCGTCAGAACTCCACCCGGCATTAGAGCTGATCACAGACCGGCCCATCGAGACCCATCCTGCAGCAGTCTTTTTTCAAGTCCGGCTGGCCCAGGTATGCTGATCCAGAGACTCACAGACATGGGGCAGAGCTGCTACCAGCTCTCCCTTTGCCCAGCTGCTCAGGAGGCTCCCGGGAGGAATGGCAGGTTGTAACCCTGGCCCACCACCCCAGCAGAGCCTCACAAGAAGTCAGACACCCCACCACTCAATGAGGGCTGCCATTTTCCACATCCAGACTCCCCTCTCATCAGAATTCTACTCATCAGAAGAGCTGATCACAGCCCGGCTTGCACGGCCACTTGCAGCACAGTTCATCAATTAAATGCTAGAATTAAAGGTGACTACAAGAGTGTGCCACCCACACAGCAGAGCCTGGCAAGCTACCCGTGTCATATTTGATATGCCAAATACCAGTAACAATTATATACCTCATTCCCATGACTTGATGGAATGGTTTGAGGCTCTTTATGTTCCTGGAGCAAGCAGATGCCTTTGGGCTCTACTATCATGAGACAGGACATATGGAGATGTTACAGCTGCCCACTCAAGCAAATAGATGATGAACAGGAAGACAGTGATACTGTTTCAAAGTTTTTACTATACCAGCAGCAGTTATAACTAAAGCACAGATTTTATAAGAACTGGTCAGATTATGGATAAAAAAGAAACTAAATTAGGTTGTTCACTATCTGCTAACATTAATAATGTAATATATCCATTGGTTTTGGCTCTAATATTTTCTGGGATTTGAAGCTTTTCTCTTTTTCTTCTTATGATGAAAGGCTAATGAGAACTCGTGTGTGAGAGCATGTGAATCTATAAAATTGTACAAAGTAACATGATAGATAAAGCCACTCTCATTTATAGCCGAAAATTACATAACTGAAGTAGCCAGCAAATTTAAGAAAATCAGCATTATATTGTTTAAATTATGATATAAATCTAATATGTTATTGCTATACATTAGGCCATTTATCCCTAATGTATATTCTATGTATATTTGCATTATCTATTTTGCAATTAGAACAGGAATCCAGTATTGTTCTTATAATTGATATTGGGTTTATTAGGTTGTGAGCTAATGGGAAACAGTCTTTTACACATACTATGGAGAGAATGACCTAAAAACAGTAGCATGTGGTGTGGATGTGAGGAAAAGGGGACTCTCATATACTGTTTGTGGGAATGTCGACTTGTACAACCTTTCTGGAAAACAATATGGACATTCCTCCAAAGACTAGAAATTGAGCTCCCTTTTGACCCAGCCATACCGCTCCTGGGAATATACCCTGGAAAGCCAAAAACACACAGCGGAAACACAATCTGCACTTTTATTTTCATAGCAGCACTATTCACAATAGCCAGAACCTGGAAACAACCAGTATGCCCGAGAACTGATGACTGGATAAAGAAACTGTGGTACATCTACACAATGGAATACTATGCAGCTGTCAGAAAAAATGAAGTTATGAAATTTTCCTATAAATGGATGGACATGGAGAAAATCATGTTGAGTGAAATTAGTCAGAAGGAAAGAGAGAGACATAGAATGACTGCATTCATTTGCATGACATAAATATACCAGGTGATCTTACCAAAAGTGGAAATTACCACAAGCAGCTGGGAGTCAGAGGTTTGGTTAGATAGAGAAGGGAACATGTGTGAATAAATGTCTAAAGGTCTGATACCAACATAGAACTGAGCATTAAATACAGACAAAAAATGCAAATGATGGCTTCTAAGTGTATGTAGTGCAACCCACAATGTGTGGGAGAAGGAAGAGAGAGAGAGAGAGGAGAGAGGAGATAAAGAACCTGCCATTTAGGCAGGGTGTGGGAGGGGCGAGGGAATTGGGGACATGGGTGGTGGTTGAGGGGCACTGGTGGAGGGCGGGGTGCTGGAACACTTTGTGACCGAAACCCCCAAGCGTGAACAACATTGTAATTGTATATCTCACGGTGGTATAGTAAAATGTTAAAAAAAATTAAATTAAATTAAAAAAAAGAAATAAAAAAAAGAACCTGCCATAGAGGCAGGCAAGGGAAGGGGGAGGGAATTAGTTATATTTGTGGTTGGAAATGGGCGCTGGTGGAGGGATGGGTGCTGAAATACTGTATGACCAAAACCCAAATATGAACATCTTTGTAACTGTATATATAGGTGTTATAATTAAATATTAAAAAAATTAAAAAAATAGTAGCATGAATAGGTTTCTAGGACTTTGTGCTTACATAATTTTTAAGAATATATAATTTTCAAAGACTATTCATGTGAATCGTTTATCTCACACCTACTAGCAAATTGTATCACTTGTATTACTTGTCTTGTACCAGTTTGTCCTGTTGTTCATCAATTTTCTTGAGCGTGCACCAGTAACATCTCCATACATCCCTGTCACTGGCTAGTGTAGCCCATGGACATCTTCTCACTCGAGGAACATGAAGAGCCTCAGACCATTCGTTCAGGTCATGGGAATGAGGTCTATAATTGCTACTCTTTTGGCATATCAAATACAACATGGGTAGCTTGCCAGACTCTGCTGTATGGGTTGGATACTCTCGGTAGGAGGTAGGTTCTCAGTTCATGCATTTACTGATAAACTGTGCCGCAAAGTGGCATGCACAAAGTGGCGGGATAGGATTTTCTCTTGGGTGGAGCTCTGATGAGCTGTGGAGTTCGGATGATGAAAATGGCAGCTCTCATGGTGCGCAGGGTTCCTATGGCTCTTGTGAGGCTCTACTGGAATGATGGGCCAGGGATAAAACCCGCCTTCCTTTCTAGATACCTCATGATCAGCTGAGCACAGGGAGAATGGTAGCAGCTCTGCCCTGTGTGTCTGTGTCTCTGGTTCAAGCATACCTGGACTTGAAATAACTATATTATTCACTATATAGCTATACTATATATTATATAGCTATTCTATAAATGGCAAATAGATCATAGTGATTAAAGATCACTAAAGTAACACAGAGAGGGGTAAAGATAACATTTGGTGACTTTTTGGTTTTTGGAGGGGGTTGGTGGCAACATTTGACTAAGCTACTAAAATAAGACACCTGATTCTGGACTGGATAGAAAATATCAGAGGTAAGGAACTCGCTTTTGAGTAGTTGACACTGGTTTGATTCCAAGCACAACATTTGGTCCTCTAAGCATCAGAAAGAATTCACTCCTGAGCAGAGCCAGAAACAACTGAGCAAAGCTAAACCTGAATGCTCCCACCGAAGCCCTAGAAAAACATGCTTTGTTAAAAAAAAGAAACTTGTCCCTTCTTAAATCATTAAAATAGATGTTTCAAGATTTTCTCTGAAAATGTACTGACAAAAATTGCTACAAACATTTGTGACTTCCAAAAAATAAAAATTTCATCATACTAGAATATATTCACAAAGAACAAGATTTGTCAATCTCAAGTCTGGAGTGATAGTACAGCAGGTGCAGAGATTGCCTTGTATGTGACTAGGCACATGCAAGGTTTGATCCTGTATGATCTCCCCAGGCCCAGCAGGAAAAAAAAGACTTATAATGATGAAAGTGTTTATTTACATCTATACTTAGTATTTAAACTAGAAAAAAAATCCTGGCATTCCATTCAATTCAGTAAAGGAAAGAGTAGAGAGAATGATTCAAAAAGTGATATTGAGTCATTGTCCCATAGAACTTTATTTTCACTACAATATTTTTGAAAGAAAAACAGATTTTATTTAGGGATTTTAGAGGCAGGAACAAGGGAGAGAAAGTGAGAGAGAGAGAGAGAGCAGTATGCTCAAGAGAGAATGCTGACTTCTCCAAAGGCAAAGAGAGCCCCTACACACATCCCAGCAATAGATATGAAGGCGCAAGAGTATGCATCTCATGAGGGTAGATGTTTAGGCACCACATATGCTTGGCCATGTAGGCACAGCAGCACATAGGCTCAGGCAGAGCCTATGTGCAAATAGTGAAAATAGTGTACCTATTTTCACTATGATTAAAAATTAGAAGTCAAATAAGAATGCCACAGCAATAAACTTAGAAATAGTAGCAATTTTAAAGATGTCTCAACATCAGAAATAAACAATATCAAAGAAGCCAACCTCTGTCTCTGCCATCTTGCAAAATGACACATTGTTTACAAACTACATTTTAAGAACAATATTGGATTGTGAAACATGGATATCTTCCTAACCTCATTTTGCCAGAAATGAATTCAGTTTTCTGAATATTAAACTAAATTTCATTAATATATTGCTTTTGAAATCTGAAATAAGAGTATTGGACACACTTTCTTTAAAAAATACTACCCATGTGGCTTATAATACTTTTCCTCCTTATGGCTGCAATTGAGTAAAGAATCAATGTTCACTGTGAATCTACATACTGTAAAATTTTGATTCATCATACCCTATGATGTATCAAATATATTTATCCTTGTAATTTTATTCTGTTTAATATATGTATGTTGCTTATGCATCATGGATGAAAAACCTACAGATAGAAAATAATATATCAAAGATTTACATTCCTTATATTAAATATTTATAAAAACTTAAAGACTGCTAGATTTTTCTATTATTAATTACAGTCATGAACGTGAAAACTAGCTAGAAATTCTCTGAAGAGTATGTTATACACCAACATAATTTCTAAGATAAAGTTAGTCTATTGTTCTTATTTCTTAATACAAAATTTGACTACAATTGTGCAACTCCACTGTAATGTCAGAATAACATGCTTAATTCACAACATAATAACAATTAAGCTAGGCAGAAATGTCCATATAAACATAGCACATAATAAAACAGTAAGTTTACTAGGTTCTAATGGGCTTTTAAATATGAGTTAATAGTGTACTTTTCCAAGAATTATTTTCACCTTATTGTTGAAAATGCTGAGCATGTAAAACAGAAAACATTCCTCTATCATTTTACTACACTGTTACATTAGTCATTTGCAATGGGAATGGATTCAAATATAGCCAACCTACCACTTGAAAGTTGGATAAACTTCATATCTTAAAGTGAAACTAATTTTGCATAATAATAATGGCCTATTTTAAGCTCTATATTAACGATCATTGTGTAAATGAAGTAAACACAGATAAACTTGACTACATTGGACTATACTGGTGACAGCTAAAATAAAAGAATTAGCCTGACATAAAATGAAATATATAATCCTAACCTTGTTGCATAGCAATCATGTGTACCTAGAAATAATTTTTTTTTTTTGCTTTTTTGGGTCACACCCGGCAATGCTCAGGGGTTTCTCCTGGCTCTGCACTCAGGAATTACTCCTGGTGGTGCTCAGGGAACCATATGGGATGCCTGCCGGGGATCGAACCAGGGCCGGCAAGCACCAGCCGCATGCAAGGCAAACGCCCTACCCCCTGGGCTATCGCTCCAGCCCCGAGAAAGATTTTTTTGCTGATCATAATGTAACTGGATTAAGAGACGTATTTTCACATACTTATAATTATTCTCTGATGTATATGACATGAAGCATATTAAAACTTTATAATTAAACTTTTAATTGAGATTTCATAAACATATGGCATTAGTGATTCCATTAACACATAGTACCAATGGATGACAAAAATGCATGATTTAATTGGTTTAATGGTAATGACTGCTTCCTTAGGGTATTGCTCCCAAGGCCCCAAAACTCCTCATAGTATTTAAAATGTTTGATATGGGGGCCAGAGCGATAGCACAGCAGATAGGGCAATTGCCTTGCAAGCGGCCATCCCAGGTTTGATTCCCCCACATCCCATATGGCCTCCTGAGTAATTCCTTAGTGCAGAGCCAGAAGTGACCCCTGAGCATTATTGGGTGTGACCCCCTAAAAGAAAAAAAATGTTTGATACAATATCTATTTTTGTTTTAACTTCACTTACTCTAAAGGAAAATTTCACCCAATGTTTCTAATTCCTTTCTTTCTCGTGAAAGGATGCAATTATGATTATATGAGATAAAGCACAATAGGAAATTTGTACCACCACCCACCTAGTAGTAGTAGTAGTGTTTGTGTGTTAGTCTGAGTGTGTGTGTTTGCGTGTATAATGTTTTGGGCCTGTTAAGGCCTTCTTCTGGTGGGACACAAAGCAGAATGCAGGAGTGCTGGAATGCAAACAAAGTTGCATTCATGGCAAGAGCTGAATTCTATCTATCCACTCCAGTCCATTGCACTAAAGCCGTGAGACTGAAGTTACATACTGTAGAATCATATACTTAAATTTGGTAAACCATCCATAAAAATATTTCTTCAAGGAAGGAGGGCAACTATGATATTTTTGCACTTAGTAAAGTAGTCTAATTGTAATAGCTCTAAAGTGCATATATTTTGTTAAGCAACAAAGTAGAATGGGATATTATTTATGGAAAGATTAAAAACTATTTGAAAAAAAAATTGTAAAATAATAAAAGCATAGCAGGATATACTTCAAAAGGATGATAAACTAAAAGAAGACAATGTTTTTTGTTGGGGGATCCCTTTAAGGACCCGTGTAAAGGGAACCCAACACAAAGGGATCCCTTAAAGGGAACCAACAATATTAATAGAAGAAACACTTTAAAGAGATTTTTTTTTTGGCTTTTCTTTTTGTGTCACACCCGGCGATGCTCAGGGGTTACTCCAGGATCTGCACTCAGGAATTACTCCTGGTGGTGCTTGGAGGACCATATGGGATGCCAGCGATCGAACCGGCAGTATGCAAAGCAAACCCCTACCAGATGGGCTATTGCACTGGCCCAAAAGAGAAAGGGACCCCAACACTTTTAATAGAAGAAAACTAGAAAAATACTTCAGAGTTCTCAATCATATTGGATTTAATGTAGGCGTAATGTAAGTATATTGGGGAAAGTAAAATTGATGAACACATTTGCTAGCTTTTTTATGAGGTGTATATTCTATAACTTATGCAATAGTAAATAAACATACATATTTCAATAATGCATGGAGATAATCATATAATGAATAATATCCTTACTAGTGAAGATGAAAAAGAAACAACACTGTTCCTTTAAAAAGTTTAAACAGATAGTAATGCCGGAGAAGACAAGGTTTAGAACCACAGGTGTGCCAGCTCCTACCCATGGTGACTGGCACGTGGAGCAATGAGAAGGGGAAACTGGCTCGATCCCTGGCTAGTTTTAATAGAGCTCCTAGGGTCAGCAGACATGTGGGCTGCTGTGGACTTGCCGACTTGGAGTGGGGACAGAGGCCCCTCCCTCACACCCCCACCTCCAATGACCCAGTAGGCATTGCTATGAGCTGCTCAGCAATGCCAGAGAAGAGAAGGTCCAGGCACACAGCTGCTCTAGTTCTGCTCACCACCATGGAGTTGCTGCATGCCAGGCTTAGATAACAACCAAGCTTAGGGCTGTGTCCTCCCCAGGGCCTTGCCCATATATACATTGAAATGATCAATGTAGTTGCAACAAACTGGGGGTCTGGAATGGGAATGCAGAGTAGGTGTTGAGCTGTGGCCTTTTGAGGTGGTAGGGGCACATTGGTGGTGGAACTGGTGTTGAACAATGGATTCTTGGCACAACCATACTATGAGAAAATTTGTCAACCATGGTGTTTTAATACTTAAAAAATTAAAATAAAAATAAATGAAATTTTTAGACCACATTTTCTTCTCCTAAAGTTCAAAAAAGTAGCTCACATAATCACAAATAAATGCTTCTTCAAGAAAAAAATTAAGGTTGAATGACACAGTTATGATTAGTTGTGTACTTTTGTTGATAATGAAACCTGAATACAGTTAAGTGCATCAAAAGAAAGCAAGATTAAGAGAATGTATCTCTTCCTGTTCAACTATGGATCCTAGCCTGAATATTAGAATCCCATTTCATACCTGGTTTGGAACTCAGTTCTTGAGAGTTGAACATAAACATTCTTAATATGTTTGGTTGCTTATGTATTACTTTAAAAAGTTGAAAGAAAGCTGCCTTTATTGAGTTTCCTCTCCAATCTTTGCTGCTTTAAAGAATGCAGGTGAACAATCTATATTTCAAAGAAAGATGACCTTTACTTGATTTAATGGAATCTCTCATTCAATATCTGAAATGAGAAAGTGATTAAAGCTTTGGTTGATAGGCAAGTTGTATTTTAGGAATGGATAAGCATAAAGGTCAGCCACTGTCAGAAAGGATTTTGACTTTCTTTAATATTTAAGTACTTCATAAAAATTAAGGCTTATGCATCTACAGTATATTTTAAGTGTGACTAAAAGTCCTACATTGTATAAGTTGGTATCTGACAGAAAGTAAATATATTAGGCATGTCAGGTATATTTTATTTTTATTTTCATAGAGATCAAATCTTTTCTGCCCTTATAATAACATATGAAGTGATAGTCTTATAATAAGTTGCTCAAAAGCTTAAATTTCGAAAGCAAATTAAATATTGCTAAATTATAATTCTAACTTCAATAGCTATGTTTTAAGTACTATCTATATTAAAGAAAATCTCAATGAACTGATAGGAAAATGCATGTCAAAATTTTACTGAAGTCTATGTATCAAGCATTTGTTTTTTTTAAGAGGTGCTAATCACAGAAGTACTCAATTCATACTCCTGGTTCTGAGTTAAGAACTCACTCCTGATAGAGCTGAGGGGACCATATATGGGCAGTGAATCAAATCCCTGTTTATATCATACAAGGTAAGTCCCTCGCATGCTAGATTGTCTTACTGGCTCTAAGCATCTTTCAAAGATTTTTAGCATCATCATTTAATGTTCTGGGCACACAATCCAGCATGTGAAGCAGTGATGTCCTGTCAGGTCGGAGGAGCAAAGATGATACTTCAGAAACATAACATATTTTCATTAATTTTTTTAATAATCACCAGCTGTAGGGACAGCAGCAACTCATCTTGGCAGCTAACTGACATCTTAAACAAGGACCCAAACTCTCTTATATCCCACAGTGTCAAAGGACAATACATCTTAGGTTTAAGTTTGCATAGTTAAACTTGAAAGACATTCCACATTTTTAGCATAGGATATACGGATGATAGGAAGGAGACAAACAGGAACCAAAAACCTGCAGGGGGTGCTATTTAGGTGAGGTGAGATAAGCAAAAGAATGTGTTACAATATACTAATTCACCTTCCTAACTAGCCTAAGATAGCAAGGTCTTGTCAGACATTGAAGAAACAGAAACACAAGAAAAATCTGTTTTCTGGCCATAGCGATACTACAGCAGGTAGGGTGTTTGCCTTGCATGCAGCTGACCCAGGTTCAATCCAATGCATCCCATATGGTCCCCACGCAGTGCCAGCAGTGATTCCTGAGTGCAGAATCAGGAGTAACCCTGAGCATCACTGGGTTTGACGTAAAGCGCAAAAAAGAAAGAAAAATCTGTTTTCTTTCTGAACTTCAAACACCGTCCCTTAGACTCCATCTTGGTTTAGCTAAAACCAAGAAGGAGATGTGATACAGGGAAATGACCTTGGATAGCCATGTCTATGTATATGTAATCGTGAAAACAATCTCACTAAAGAATTCTAGTACTAACTCTATTGGGAGACAATTTGCCAGAAAACCCTGTATATTTGTAACAGGCAGTAACCATCAGACCATAGCATATCCTTTGATCCGCTTCCTGTCAACAAGAATGTAACCCACAGTAAGGAAAAGTTTTAAGGAATGCATAAGCAAGAAAATCATATTTTGTTATTCACACATTTTATAGTTGGGAACTCTGAAACAGAAAAATTATCTATGAATATAAATCAATTAATATTCTTAAACCTGAGTCTCTTTTAAATATTATGCATATACTTATAAACTCTACTTGTAATTTTAGATAAGTACTTGTAATTTACACAAATGACAGCATAGTTTGAGAGATAACTTGATCACTTGACATTCTGTTATTCATCAATTTGCTTGAGCGGGCACCAGTAACATTTCCATTTGACCCTATCATGTGCCAGTGTAGCCCAACGGCATCTGGTTGCTTCAGGAATACGAAGAGCCTCAATCCGTTTTTTTTTTTTAAATTTTTTTTTTTTACAATTACAAAGATATACAATTAAAAAGTTCATATTTGGGTTTTGGTCATACAGTGTTACAGCACCCATCCCGCCACCAGTGCCCATCTCCCACCACAAACGTCCCTGGTTCCCTCCCCATCCCACAGCCCTGCTCCATGGCAGGTTCTTTATTTCTTTCCGTTTCTCTCTCTTTTCGCTTTTCCTTCCCCTCCAGACTATGGATTACAGAACATACATTAAAGGGTTGTCATGTGTACCTTTTTGCCTCTACTTAATGCTCAGTTCTAGGTTGGCATTAGTACCCTCGACAATTGTTAGCACCCTGTTCCATTTTCTGTCTTACCTAGCCTCTGATTCCCACACGTTTGTGATAATTTCCACCTTTGACAAGACCTCCTGATATATGTTTCACTTGACCTTGGATATTGGTATCATAATATGTACATATATATTTATGTTATGCAGATAAATGCAGTCATTCTGTGTCTGTCTCTCTCCTTCTGGCTAATTTCACTCAACATAATCTTCTCCATGTCCACCCATTTATAGGCAAATTTTATAACTTCATTCTTCCTAACAGCTGCATAGTATTCCATTGTGTAGATGTACCAAAGCTTCTTTATCCAGTCATCGATTTTCGGGCACTCTGGTTGCTTCCAGATTCTGGCTATTGTGAATAATGCTGCTATGAACATAAAAGTAGGGATGGTGTTTCCGCTGCGTATTTTTGGTTTCCCAGAGTAGATTCCCAGGAGTGGTATGGCTGGGTCAAATGGGAGTTCAATTTCTAGTCTTTGAAGGAATGTCCATATTGTTTTCCAGAAAGGCTGTACCAGCCGGCATTCCCACCAACAATGGATGAGTGTCCCATTTTCCCCACATCCACGCCAGCACTTGTTGTTCTTGCTCTTTTGAATATGTGCCAGTCTCTGTGGTGTAAAGTGGTATCTCATTGTTGTTTTGATTTGCATCTCTCTGATGATTAGTGATGATGAGCATTATTTCATATGTTTTTTGGCCATTCAAATTTCTTCCTTGCTGAAGTTTCTGTTCATTTCTTCTCCCCATTTTTTGATGGGGTTGTTTGTTTTCTTCTTGTAAAGTTCTACCAGTGCCTGATATATCCTGGATAGTAACCCCTTATCAGATGGGTATTGGGTGAATATTCTTTCCCATTCTGTGGACTGCTTTTGTATCTTAGTCACTGTTTCTTTTGAGGTGCAGAAGCTTTTTAGTCTCATGTAGTCCCATATGTTTATCTTTTCTTCTAGTTGCTTTGTTAGTGATGTTTCACCTTTGAAGATGCCTTTAGCTTCAATGTCGTGGAGGGTTTTTCCTATATTTTCTTCAATGTACTTTATGGATTCAAGTCTGATATTGAGATCTCTAATCCATTTTGATCTGATTTTTTGTGCATGGTGTTAGACACAGGTCCAAATTCATTTATTTACATGTCGCTGCCCAGTTTTTCCCAACACCACTTGTTGAAGAGGCTTTCCTTACTCCATTTTGGACTCGTTGCACCTTTATCAAAGATTAAATGATCATATGTTTGAGGTTGGGTGTCAGGATACTCAATTCTATTCCATAGGTCCACAGGTCTGTTTTTATTCCAATACCATGCTGTTTTAATTACTACTGCCTTGTAGTACAGTTTGAAGTTGGGAAAGGTGATGCCTCCCATCTTCTTTTTCCCGAGGATTGCTTTAGCTATCCTTGGGGGTTTATTGTTCCATACAAATTTCAGGAATATTTGGTCAATTTCTTTGAAGAATGTCATGGGTATCCTCATAGGGACTGCATTGAATCTGTACAGAGCTCTAGGGAGCATTACCATTTTGACAATGTTGATTCTCCCCATCCATGAGCAGGGAATATGTTTCCATTTCCTTGTGTCCTCTTTTATCTCTTGGAGCAGTGTCTTGTAGTATTCTTTTGTACAGGTCCTTCACACACTTGGGTAGGTTGATACCTAGGTATTTGATTTTCTGTGGCACAATTGTGAATGGAATTGCTTCCTTAATATCCCTTTCTTCTCTTTCATTATTTGTATATAGGAAAGCCACCGACTTTTTGGGTGTTGATTTTGTATCCTGCCACTCTACTATATGCATCTATTGTTTCGAGGAGTTTTTTGGTAGAGAGTATAGGGTTCTCTAGGTATAATATCATGTCATTTGCAAATAATGATAGCTACCTTCTTCCTTGCCTATCTGGATGCCCTTGATGTCCTTTTCTTCTCTGATTGCTATGGCAAGTACTTCCAGTACTATATTGAATAAAAGAGGTGAGAGTGGGCAACCTTGTCTTGTCCCTGATCTCAGGGGGAAGGCTTTCAACTTTTCCCCATTGAGAATGATGCTCGCTGTGGGCTTTTGGTTGATGGCTCTGACTCTCTTGAGGAAAGTCCCTTCAATTCCCATATTCTGGAGGGTTTTAATCATGAACGGGTGCTGGATCTTGTCAAATGCTTTCTCTGCGTCTATTGATTGGATCATATGGTTTTTATTTTTTTCTCTTATTGATATGATGTATTATGTTGATTGACTTGCGGATGTTGAACCATCCTTGCATTCCCGGGATGAATCCTACTTGGTCATGATGTATAATCTTCTTGATGAGTCTTTGGATTCTGTTTGCTAGTATTTTGTTGAAGATCTTAGCATCCGTGTTCATCAGGAATATTGGTCTGTAGTTTTCTTTCTTTGTGTTGTCTCTCCCTGCTTTGGGTATCAGGGTGATATGTGGCTCATAGAAGCTGTTGGGGAGTGTTTCTGTTTCTTCTAGTTCCTGGAAAAGCTTGAAAAGGACTGGCAGTTGGTCCTCCTTAAATGTTTGGTAGAGTTCACTAGTGAATCCGTCTGGACCTGGGCTTTTGTGTTTGGGCAGACTTTTAATTACTGTTTCTATTTCCTCAATGGTGATAGGCTTATTCAGGTATTGGAGGTCTTCTTGTTTCAGCCGTGGGAGGTTATAGGACTTCAGGAATTGATTCATTTCTTCTAGATTCTCATGGTTCACGGCATACAGGCTCTCAAAGTAATCTCTGATGATCTTTTGGATTTCTGTGGTTTCTGTTGTGATGTCACCCTTTTTATTTCTGATTCTGTTTATTTGGGTTCTCTCTTTCCCTGTCCTTACAAGTCTAGCCAATGGTTTGTCAATCTTGTTTATTTTTTCAAAAAAACCAGCTCTTGGTTTCATTAATCTTTTGGATTGTTTTTTTTGGTTTCCAACTCATTGATTTCCTCTCTAAGTTTTATTATTTCCTTTTTTCCTGCCTGGGTTGGGCTCCTTTTGTTGGTCTTTTTCTAATGTCTTCAGCTGTGTAGTCAGGTTATTTATGTGGGCCCTTTCTTGTTTCCTGATGAATGCTTGCAGAGCTATAAACTTCCCTCTTAACACGGCTTTTGCCGTGTCCCACAAGTTCTTATAGTTGGTGTCTTCATTTTCATTTGTTTCCAGAAATCTTTGGATTTCCTGTTTGATTTCTTCTATGACCCATTTGTTGATCAGGAGTGAGCTGTTCAGTTTCCAGGTGTTTGGTTTGACTCCCTGTTTCTGTGTACGGTTTACTTCCATTTTCAGTGCATCATGGTCTGAAAAGATAGCTGACACAATTTCTATCTTTTTATTTTATTGAGGTATGCTTTGTGGCTCAGCATGTGGTCTATCTTGGAGAATGTTCCATGTGCGCTAGAGAAGAATGTGTATTCAGCTATTTTGGCATGAAAAGCCCTGTATATATCCACTAGCTCTCTTTCTTCCATATCTTCCTTGAGGGCCAATATTTCCTTGGTGAGTTTCAGTCTTGTTGATCTATCCATCCTTGATAGAGCGGTGTTGAAGTCTCCAACTATTATTGTGCTACTGTTAATGTCTTCTTTGAGGTCTCTTAGCGGTTGTTTTATATATTTTGCTGGCCCCTCGTTGGGTGCATATATGTTTAGTAGTGTAATTTCTTCCTGGTGTACATACCCCTTAAGTAATAAGAAATGGCCTTCGTTGTCCCTTCTAACCTTTTTCAGCCTGAAGTCTATATTATCTGATACTAATATGGCCACACCAGCCTTTTTGGAGGAGTTGTTTGCATGGAGAATGGTCTTCCAACCTTTGACTTTGAGTCTGTGTTTGTTCTGATTATTCAGATATGTTTCTTGTAGACAGCAGAATGTTGGGTTCAATTTTTTAATCCATTTTGTTACTCTGTGTCTCTTAATTGGTGCATTTAGACCATTGACATTGAGAGAGATTATTGTCATCGGATTTTGTGCCATCTTTCTGTTTGTGCTTGTTGTGCTATGGGTTTGGTCGTATTATAGTAGACCCTTCAGTCCTTCTTTTAAGGTTGGTTTTGAGTCCATGAAGTTCCTGAGTTGTTGCTTATCCATGAAGTTGTGTATCTTTCCTTCATATCTGAATGTGAGTCTGGCCGGGTAAAGAATTCTTGGTGAGGCCTGCAGTTCATTGAGCCTTTTCACAATATCCCACCATAGTTTTTGGGCTCGGAGTGTTTCATCAGAGAAGTCTGCTGTAAATCTTAGAGATGTTCCTTTGTATGTGATTTCCTTCTTTGATCTTGCTGCTTTCAGTATTCTATCTCTATCCATAGATTTTGTCATTTTTATTAAGATGTGTCTTGGGGTATTCTTGTTGGGGTTTCTTTTAGCTGGTATCCTACAGGCCTCCTGGATCTTGAGGCAAGCGTCCTTTAGTTCCGGGAACTTCTCAGCAATGATGGCTTTGACAGTTTCTTCTTCATCAGGGTTTTCTTCTTGGCCTTCTGGGACCCCAATGATCCGTATGTTGTTTCTTCTGGCTTCATCCCGATTATCTCTTGTTGTCTGTTCGGTAATTGTGAGTCTTTTTTTCTATCTTCTGGTGTTGTGTAGAGAATAATTGGAACTCGTCCTCGAGATCACTAATTCTTTCTTCAGTAGCTATTATTCTGCTATGCTGGCTTTCACTGTGTTTTTCATTTTATTTACCTCATTTTTAATAACTGTCATTTCCATTTGCATTTTCCTCACTTCTTCTATCATGTCCTCTTGTATTTTATTGAGTTTGCATTCCATTGCTTCTTTGAATTCCTTATGAATTCTTAACATTTCTTTCCGAAATTCCTTATCAGAGAGGTTATACAACTCATTGGTATTGCTTGGCTCATCTGGACTAGTGACTTCACTCACAGAGCTTGATGGAATTTTGCGTTGCTTTACCATTATGACTATTGTAGGTTGCAAATATGGGGTCTTGGGGGACTAGATAGTACAGTTAGTAGGTGTCTGGTCTGTTTGCAGAGTTTGGGTGGGTAGCAAGGATGTAGGAACCAAGGTTCACTGGTACCTCATGCAAGATAGGTAGTAAGAGGGTCGGTTTTGAGTTTTGGGATTTTCCCAGAAGTGCAGGGCCCTAAGGGTCCGCGGTGAAACCAAGGCAGTTTGCCTTGGTTCCCTTTGATGGAGTTTCCGCTCTTCCCTGGCGCAACTTGGGTCCCGCGGGATGCAGGGGTACACACACACACACCTGTGGGGGAGATTGCCGCCCGGTCCTGGAAGCGCAGGGCCCAAAGGGTCAGTGGTGAAACAAAGGCAGTTTGCCTTGGTTCCCGTTAATGGAGTTTCCGCTCTTCCCTGGGGCAACTTGGGTCCTCGGAGACACAGGGGTCACACACACACCAAGCTTCTTTCTGTTTTCGGAAAGGGGTCGAGTCCATTTATCCACATTGGCCAGCTTCCAGTTCTCTCAACTCTTGCTCCCTGGCTTTCTGGCTAGGTCTCACCAGACTTCACAGCCCAGGTATAAATCTTCAAACCTGTCTTTCATCCATTGCTTAGTTTGGGGGTGAGGCAAGTTCAGCCCCAGGTTCAGCATCTATTGCCTGCCGCTCGGGGAGGGGGGGGTGGGCTTCCTTGGGGCTGAGCCTGCACAGCCCCCTCGGCGCGCGACTCTCACTCAGGCTCTTGAGAGCTGCCCTCAATCCGTTCTTTCAGGGCCTTGAGGAAGAAGTATAACCATCTTGTAGGTGGGCGGTCACATGATCTGTTGACATCCCGTGGGATACGGTAGGTAAAAGCTCTAGTCCAGTAGTCGAATCCCAAATTGCATTACATGTCCAGCCCATCTGATTTTTTGATCCCTTGGCAAACGAGACAGCATCTCTGACTCTGGAACAGCGATGGAGTTTGGACTTCTGGATTCTTTCTTTACTTGAGTGAGGTGGATATTCTAAGCACAGCTCTTTTGATTCCTCTTTGGAGACCAGAATAGCATTCTCAAGCTGCTTTTGTAGAGCCCAGGTTTCTGAGATGTATGTTAGTGCAGGAAGAATGGTGGAGTTGAAGAGATGTGCCTGGAGCAGGAGGTTCTTTGTCTTTTAAGCTATTTCTTCAATGCTTTTGAAGGCATTCCATGCCACTCTCTTCCTCCCGTGCAGCTCAGGTTTAAGGTCGTACACCATGTTGACTTTTTGGCCTAGGTACACATAACTGCTGCATTCAGGAGATGTTTGTTCCATTGAGGGTAACGGGGCCTCTGGAACTAGTTCATTTCTCATGAACATAGTTTTGTTGAGATGCAGCTGTAGACCTATCTTTCCACATTTTCAGTCAAAGTCAGCCAACATTTGTGCTGCTTGGCTAATATTTGGTGTTATTAGAACGATGTCATCAGCAAAGCAGAGGTGGTGTAGTTCCCACCGTCTATCTTCCCACCCATTCCTTCCCATTCTAATTGCCGCATGATGTTCTAGAGGGTGGCGCTGAAGAGTTTTGGTGAAATGGTATCGCCCTGTCGAACCCCTCTTTTGACATCGATGATCACTTCTTTGTAGAATGATGAGATCCTGGTGGTGAATTCATAATACAGCTCATGAAGGATATTGAGGTATTGGGTTTGAACACACTGTTTGGCTAGGGCTTTGATGACTGCTTCAGTTTCCACAGAATCAAAGGCTTTCTTTAAATCAATGAACATGAGACAGAGTGGCATCTTGAACTCCCAACAAATTTCAATGAGCTTGGTTACCGTGTGGATATGGTTGATTGTGCTGAATCCTTTTTGGCAGTGAGCTTGCTCTCATGGTTGTCCTTCATCTAATGTTCTGCTAATCCTGTTCAGGATGACTTGAGTGAACAACTGTGTAGATGACAGACAACAGGCAGATGGGCGCCAATGTTGTGAATGTCTCCCTTCTTGATCAATAGAACTGTCCTGCTGGTTTCCATTGGGAGGGCACCTTGCATTCAGACAGGTAGTGTGTGAAGAACTGAACCAGTGTATTGATGAGTACTGAAGGCAGATTCTTCAGTTGTTCGGGTCTGACTTTGTCTAGGCCTGGTGCTGCTCCCCTTCTTTACCAACAAAATAGCATGTCGGATTTCAGAAGTGAGAATGTTGGGAATGACATATCCATCCTGCGGAATTTGGTATGTTGCAGGTGGAAGTGGCTATCAAAGATATCTGAGTAGAAGTCATGGATAATCTTCCTCATTGCCCTTCTGGAAGATGTGATAGATCCCAGGACATTGGAGGGCAGTCATTGGTCTTATAGTTGGCGAAGGACAGGCGGGCGTTGCAAATGATTTTCCCGGCTTCTGCTGCATCTTCCAGTATTTATGCTCTTCTCTCTTTGAGGTCTTCCTTTATTTTTTTCTCTGCACTCCTTTGCAAGCTTGGATGTTAGCATTTGGTTGCCTGAGGTTTGCTCCTAGCCATGTTGGCGAATGAGCTGGAGAGCTTTTGAAGATAGACGGTCTTTTGTGGCTTTTTCTCTCTTGGCATTCTTCGCACAATCATGGAGGTGCTGAACCAGTTGGTTGTATTCTTCATCGATGTCATCAATGATGGTATCTTCCCATGTTGCTGCAGTGGAGCCAAAGAGTTCCCATTGATGGTCGTTCTGGCAGTTTTCTTCTTAAACTTTGCAGCCTTTTCTCCCCTTTGCGTGAAGTAGAATTTTGCAAGAAGGAGACAGTGGTACTATCCTGTGGACAATCAGACACTAGAAGAGAAAATGTCCCCAAGTAGAACCAGAGGGCACCTCTGCAGTTATGGCGTGGGAAGAGGCTGGCAGCAGTGATGGCGTAGGAGGGAGCCAGGCAGTGAGCAGAGCCCTTACTCAGGTCCCATGGCAGCACGGAGAGCTGCGGGAACATTTTTGTGGGCACCGGTTGCTCAGCGAGGACAATAGCGCCTAGGGGTGTGACGAGGCAAGAGTCGGACCCCGGTGCAGGCACGGGACTGGCCATGCAGGCAGCGCAGCACGGCTGAGGCGAGCGGCGCCAATGAGGTTGGGGAGCCCCTAGGCTTGCGGCCCCGTTCCCAGGTGACTCAGGCAGGGGCCTCAGACCCAGCCGCGGGGCGACACATTTCCCTACACCTGGCGGTCATCTTTCTTTACCATCTTTACAGCTGCCATGTTCGCTGCGCTCATCAAGGATAGCCAGTGGGATAAACGGGGCACAGGCCATGTGTCCTCCAACTACGTGGAGCAGTTGAAGGGTATGACCTGCTTGTCAGGGCGGAGAGCGACATCACACTCAGTGATGCTAAGGGGTTACTCCTGTCTCTGCACTCAGGAATTACTCCTGTCAGTGCTTAGCCCAGCAAGCTACAAAGAGTATACCCCCCGCATGGCAGAGCCTGGCAATCTGACCAATGTGTATTCAATATGCCAAAACCAGTAACAGAAAATGAATATCCTCCTGACCCTGAAAGAGTCCTTAATACGGTAGCACTAAGAAGGACAAACAGGGAGTGCCTGATAAAATTTCAGGGCCATACTAAGCTGTCAAAACGAAGAAGGACTAAAATGACAGTCTGTACTTTCAATGCACGTACACTGGCAACGGAAGCATATATCAAGGACCTAATGGTACAAGCACAAAATATCAAGTATGACATCATTGGTCTGACTGAGGACGAGGAGGTGTCAATCACTGGTTTTGACACAGGAGAAGAACTGTCTCTCGGAACATGCGATGAAAGAGGTGTTGGCTGTGTTGGTGTCCTTGTCAACACGAACGTGGCCAGGAACATTGATTCATTTGAATGCCTAACAAACTGGATAGGACCATTAGACTTGAAGAGATGTGGCCCACTGCCAGCAGTTTCTATCTTCGTTGTCTACGAACCAACATCCACATACAAGGAAGAAGAAATTGAGAAATTCTACATGGAACTGGAGGAGCTCTATAAAAAAAGATCACACCTTCTACAAGATCATAGTCAGTGATTTTAATGCCATGATAGGACAGAGAAGATCATCTGAAGAACTCCATATTGGGACCCATGGCTAGTATGGAACAAACAGGGTGAGAAACTAACTGAATTCATCATGCCCATCAAGACCATTCATGGGAACTCACAGTTCCAGAAGGCTGAATCGAATCGTTGTACATGGGAATCCCCTGGCCGACAGTTCCACAAAGAAATTGACCACATCATCTTCAATCTATGGTTTTGCCTGACTGATATTGCTATTGTCCCAAAATTCCAGTTTGAGAGATAGATTTGATAAATTTATCTATTTAGTAAAAGATATTTATTTGATAAATATCTTTTACTAAATAGATTAGTATGCATCTATTTAGTAAAAGAATAAATATGTACAAAACATGCTAAAGTATGTAAAGTAGATGTTATGGTTTTGGATAGATCAAGAAATATTTTGTTGGGGCTGGAGTGGATAGCACAGTGGATGCGGTGTTTGCCTTGCATATGGCCAACCTGGGTTTGATCTCCAGCATCCCTGATAGTCCCCTGAGCACTTCCAGGATTTATTCCTGAGTGCATAGCCAGGAGTAACTCCTGAGCATTGCTGGGTGTGACCCCAAAAAAGCAAAAAAAAATATTTTGTTAAGACAGAGACAATGTGATGACTATTCAAGTAAGGTTTTAACCAATAAAAGCATTTCAAACAAAAAGAGTAGTCAAGAGTAATTCAAGAAGAATGATAATTGCAACAACGTTATAAAATTGCAAAAAAAGTTCCAAAATTCTTCTTGGAGGTGAACTTGCAGCTATATGTATGGTAACCTAAACCATGTTCCTCAAACCCAAAAAAATAGTTTTTCCTTAACACAATAAGGTCCTTAAGCATATGATCATATATTTTTTTTTGCTTTTTGGGTCACACCCGGCAATGCTGAGGGGTTTATCCTGGCTCTGCACTCAGGAATGACTCCTGGCGGTGCTCAGGGGACCATATGGGATGCCGGGATCGAACCCAGGCTGGCATGGGCCGGCCGCATGCAAGGCAAACGCCCTACCCGCTGGGCTATCGCTCCCGCCCATATGATCATAATTTTTTATTAATATCTTGATTAGTATCTTGAATAATATCCATCTCATGATGAAGCCAGGGTAGCTTTCTTTCAGCTTGTCCCAGGTCCATTTAGTCCCATGATGGAACCCTTTGTTTTTTGGGTTTTAAGAGCTTAAATTAATTTTATAGGCAATAGAGATTATAGGTTAGGGATTATTACAGATACTTAGGAGTAAAAATATTAATATAATGCAAATAAACAGTACATACTCTGATTCTAAATACAAGCAGACCCATTCCATCTATGGGGGAAATACAAAAGGATGAAGTAGAATAATTCTATCTATGGGAACAATACAAAGATGGAGCTATAACAATTCTACCCATGTGGGAAATGCAAAGAAAATACTATAATATAATTCAATCTATGGTAGTAATACAAAAAAAATTATAATATACCAATCAATCCCTAGACCCATAACGGATTGGGGGTGGATACAATGGAGAAATTATAATACTTCTTTCAATCAGTTCCTGAACCTAGAACATAATCTGTTACCAAATGCCCAATTGTTGAACAATGACATGATTGACTGTAGCCTTATGTAGTCCATAAATGGTGAGAGTTTTTGGTCAATTTTGATGGAATGATGGGACAGGACCGAGGTGTGAAGAATGGCTTCTACAATAGGAGCAGTGGTGATCACAACAACAAATCAATTTTCAGGAGATTGGTGGGTTTACAGGAGCACTCGAGTAGACTTTTCATGAGTCCTTCAGGAGCACTATATTTAGGAAATACATTACTTTTAATGAGTTATTAGAATTAATGTTTATCAGGGGCTTGGTATGAATCCAAGTCCGGGAACAGAAAGAAAGACAGGAAATAGCTTCAATGAAAACAAGAGAACATCCTAAAGAGAAAGTAAAAGGTGATAGAAAATAAAAGTGATGAAAATAAAAGGTAGTAGAAGGTGATAAAAGGAAGGAGTTGTTAATTCCATCATGGTGCCCTGGTATTGTTCAATTAGCAACCTGTAAAAAAAAAGATGTAAAATATATACTTAGTACTATAGGAGCTAGAAGCCTTTTTCTGCAAGAGGTCTGTTGTTGACATCTCTGTTTTCCAAGGGAATAACTCATGGCTGAGCATGGGAGGATTGTGGATCCTCTGCTGGTCTGAGGGCTGAATCAGGTGGGAGAATCTGGCTCAAGATGAGGTGTAGCATGACCCAATTTATCATTTCCCTTTAGCAACTGTGCAAGATTCTTAAGAAGACAAAAAGTCAAGCAGAGGCATTCCCCACTTTTTTTTAAATAACATCCCCAATAAAAATGGTGTTGCCTCTGATATAGGGCATTTAGAGTGGGTTGATGGAGGAATAGTGTAGTTAGCCCACAATTGCTCATGTAGATCCCAACCCCATATATTCAGTGGCTTAGGGGCTACATAAGGATGGAAAGTGGCAACATTACCTTCAGGGCCAATGCACTTTAGTTGCCCAGCACTCTGCCGGACAGTGGAAGAAGGCAAAGTGACAACTCTGTGCAGGCCATAGGGTATCTCTTGCAAGGTCCATTTATGAGGCAAGTATTTAGAAGAAATAATAGAGACATCAACTCCGGTGACAATCATGCCAATAAACTTTTGTCCATCAATTTCAATTGTCAAAAGTGGGAAATTGCCCTCTGTTATAAGTAAATGCCACTTTACTCTAGAGGATTGGCAGGTGTTCCTCCAGTGTTTTTACTGCTGGACCACCAATCCATAGGCAATCACAGGGGCCAGGCCTAATGTAAGGAAGCAAAAAGTAACTGGGCTACATACCCTCTTTTTTAGAATGTGCAAATGGTGGGTACAGAGAAAACAGCTATAATCTCCCCTGTAGAATCAGAATCTATTATTCCAATATAGATAATGACCCCTTTTAGAGTTAAACTATTCTACCCAAAAGCAAGCCCACAGTGCCAGGTGGGATAGGCACTTTAATTTTAGATTTTAGTTTATAAGGGCATCGGGATGGCATTATGGCAATATTGTTTTGGCAGGGGATATTTAATGCAGCACTCCCTGCAGTATCAGGTTGTAATGTTGTTACTGCTTGCAATCCTGCGTTTTTTGATTGGGGATATGGGGTACAAGCTGGAAAGATGGGATTGCCCCCTGATTTTTCGGGGCCTGGAGTTGGCCCCCTGCCCAATAGCCCACTAATGGGTTATTGGATGCTTGTTCTGAGAGGACAGGGCCAGGATTAGAACAGCATTCCCTTTGATAGGCCCAAAGTGTCTACAGCTAAAGCACCTAATATTATCTCTTGAGGTCTGAAGCTGGCCCCTCTTCCAGGTTCTGTTAGCAGGAGTATGATAGGAATGGGCAGCCCCTTGCCCAGTGATAACCTTTACCACATCTTGGGCATGGACGGGGTGGTGCAGGGCTGTGAGGGGCTCCATATCCCCTGATTCAATATTATTATTCTGAGTTCCCCTCTGCACTGCACATGCTTCTATGGCATTTACACATGCCTGATGGTGTATGGAACTAACATTCCTGCAGGCCTGAGGTAACCCATTATGTCTTCTCTTTCCCTAATAGGATGTAGAATTGTTTGTCAATCTTTGTTAGCATTTTTGAATGCTAAGAGCCTTAAAAAATATTGTTGGGTGTCTTTACCTTATTATTTGTTTCTGAAATTCATCAGTTAGTTTACCTAAGAAATCTGCACACGGCTCTGCAATACCTTGAAATATTCTGGTGTAGGAGCCTTGAAGTCTGTGTCCATAACTATTTTCTCCCAGCTGTTTTACTGCCACCTGGACATAGATTGTATTGTCTGGGGTAAGGCGGCTTGTTTATGTTTGTGATGCCATTCCCTTCACCAATGAGCACATTATATGTAATTTAAGTCCTGAACTTTTCCTTCCATAATTTCCTATAGTATGCAAATTAGTTTGGCTTAATCATTAAACCACATCTTCCACTGAAGAAATTGGGATGGGCTGAGACAAGTTTTAGCTATTACGTGGAAGTCTTCAGGTGTCCATACTGCACTCACCCCAATTAGAAATATATTCTGAACAAAAATGACTAGTTAGTCTATAATGGGCTCAAGCCTTTTAAACTGGCTTAGAAATCTCATCATTGGGGCTGGAGTGATAGCACAGCGAGTAGGGAATTTGCCTTGCATGTGGCCAGCCAGGGTTCAATCCCCAGCATCCCATGAGGTTCCCGAGCACCGCCAGGAGTATTCCTGAGTACAGAGCCAAGAGTAACCCTGAGCATTGCTGGGTGGTACCCAAAAAAAAAAAAAAAAAAAAAAAAAAAAAAGAAAGAAAGAAAAAAAGAAAAGAAATCTCATCGTTAAGGTTTTATATGCTTGAGCATAAGTTTTATCTGCATTGGCAGAGAAAGAATGGCAAGAGTCAGGAGACCTAGACAGTTTCCTTCCATATCTGCTATTATGAGTGCAAGGTGGTGGAAGAGGGTATGGCATTTTTAAATCATTGTCAGAGTCAGAACTTGAAGTATCTGGTTCTTTTTTTAGACTTTTCCTCATTATTGTCAGAGTCCGTTGATGAGGGACCCTCTGATATGCTATCATTGGTCTTGAGAAGGCCTTTGGATTTCAAACGTGTTACCAATGGCCATGCTTCCTTCCCTTCAGATAATATTTGTACTAATATTTTCAATTTAAATATGATTATCTGAAGGTAAACACACCACAGCAGTTTAAGCCACCTATGATGTAGTAAGAGAAAACTACACTTGTTGCTCCTTCTTTAGAAGGAGCAACATTTTGTATCCCCAGCAAAGGGGCTATTAAAAACCTATCCATTAGGAAATCATAATCACTCTAGGTATCAGATGATCAACTGTGGAGGCTGTTCTGTGCCATATGTCAGTTTTCAGCTATGTGGCTTATTAGCTGATAGTATTAGGTACAGAACCAGTCCAGAGGCTTTGAACTGTTTGTAATACTTTCTTCAAACTATTTCCTTCCTCTGCCATTGCAAGTTCAGCTAGCCCTTCTTCCCACTCCTCTAATTCTCTATCCTGTCAGGCTCTCTGCTCCTCCAACTCACTCCTGCCAGCCAGGCTGAGAACCCAGTCTCAACTGACTCCTCAACTGTTTTTTCCAACTCTTATTTGTCTCCATAATTTGGATATTGGCCATCCCTTTAAGAAGTAAAAGCCCCCCCTTTAAGGGATCTCTTAAATCTCTTAAAGGAAACCAACACTGTATCACCAATTTATCTGCTGCTGCCCTTCCTTTATAAATAGTAAAAACAAACAAATAAAAACATAGTGTTGTAGCCAAAGCTATAGTACTGTGGGTAGGGCATTTGCTTTGCACATGGCTTTCCCAGGTTAGATGCCTGCCATTTCATATGGGCCTCTGAGCACTGCCAGGAGTAATTCTGAATGCAGAACCAGGAATATCCCCTGAGCATCGTCAAGTGTGACCCAAACCAAAAAAAAAAATATTAAGATTCTTCTGATGATATTTCTTATTAACCAAGGTATAAAGCTTGGGTATAATGGTGGATGGTGTTGCACAAATCAATGATCTCCTTTATGATTATTTTTTATTTTGAAAATTAAAATAACAGTTGTTAATTTTATCTTCCTAGAAAGTAAAAAGAGATTCACAAATTACAATGATTATGCTTTACAAAATTCAAAATGTGATGTATTAATTTCAAAAATGTGACTGTAATACAGAGCAGTTCTTCTAATTGACTTTTGATTTTAGTTTTTTTAAATAGTGTTTTTTCTGTTATTGAAAGTGAATGGAAGTGTAGCAGCATGCAAAGACAAAATAAATAGACTCAACAACAAGTCTCAGTGGAGTTGGGAAGATAGTGGTACTTCACTTGTACATGACTGACCTGGATTCAATCTCTGGCACCCCATCCAGTGGTCCACCAGCACTGTTAGAAGTGAGCCTTGAGTATATAGCACATAATATAAACCACTAATTCTGCTGAGTGTCCATCTTGTCCCTCAACACCCCCAAAAAAGGACAAGATTCAGATGAGATGGCAAACTCAATACAAATTTTAGGTGTGTAAATAAAATAGTAGGAAGACGTTTTAAAGAATTAGGAAACATTGTCAGTATTTCCTGTAAAGTGAATGATTTGAATGAAGCACTCTGGCAAGCACCAGCAGTTCAGAAGGATACTGCATGTTCAGCTGTTTCCGTACTTCCCCATCCCATCATCAGGACAGAATCCCTTTCCAGATACTACGCTGGAATTGGAAGCTCTCTAATCTTTCTTTCACTTCCCAGACTTCATCATGACTGATTTCACGTGAAGTTTTATTTCTGGCTATATCAGGTACTATAATAAGATTGACTCTGCTGTGTAATTATCAATATATTTTAAACTTTATGATGATGGTATTGAAAATTATCTCAATTCTTTCTACTACTTAATAATTCTTGATGCTATCGACACAATACGATAATGTTAAAAGTGTAAGTAACCAGTTGTAACTGTTGTTTATTAGTGAAATATAACATGGTTCAATGCTGGGTGACATGCACTTCTTTAAAATCTATCTACACTTAGCTTGCAGCCCTCCCAGTTCTGCTAAGGAGGCTTTGAATCAGCTCTGGCAATTGTAAAGCCAAAAGGCCTGTCTGAAGTGCTGCATTTGAATAGAGTTGTTTACCTGTATTCATCTCTAGACAGCCCAGCCCAATGGGCTCTGCTGGGAAGTCTTGGTGGATTTCTAGCTATAAAATAAGCTGGGAGAAGGTGAAAGGCCCTTTTTGCCATTTTGGCTTCCCTTGGCTTTTCCTCTTACATTGTCTCCATTCTCTGTTGGGCTTTAATACATGGTGGCTGCCATCTTGGTGGCCTACACGTGGCGGGGCCTAGCTGGGAATGCAAAATCTGTGGTTTTCCTGTTCTTGGATTGTATATCAGAACCTGTGATGTAAAGCCTTTTAAAACTATGCCAGACTCGGACTTTTCATCCATTCCCTGTCGGCTTCGGAGGTAGAAGGTAACTCGCTTCCTGGCATTGTTGTGAACCCCTGTGACTCCCAGAAAGTTCAATGTATGAAAAACATGGTCACTTGTCAAAAACAGAAAATACAAATTTTGCATGCTCCAGTAGTTATATTCCTCAGCATCTATCCCCAAAACACAAAATTACTAATAAACAATGAAATTAATCTATCCAATGCTGTGTTTTCCTCAGTAGTCAAGATCTGGAAGCAGACCAAGTGCCTAAGAACACATGAATGGCTAAAGACATTGTGTCATATATGAATAATAAAATATTCAAAGATAAGAAAAGATAAAGTCCTGTTTTTCTCAAACTAGCATTGGGCTATAGGAAATCATGTTAGCAAAATAAGCTAGAGGACCAAGAAATACCAGATAATCTCCCTCATATCCAGAATATAATTAAATAAAGCAAGGAAAGCTACAATCTTCAAAGAAAACAAATCCTGAGACTGTGTGGTTCCGTCTTTCATAACCCCTTTATCCTGTTATGTTGTTTCTTTCATCTTTCAATGACCATGCCCAAGGTAGAGTAGGTGGGCTGGAGTAAAGGTATACTAGTGCTTTGTAGCATAACCTTTGCAACAACATCACATAGCTAAAATATAAATATCAATATAATTTTATCTCATTAAAAATAAAACAAAATAAATTTCTATGCCCTTTAATTTGTATCTCTTCTTTTCAGAATTCTGATTTATATAAAATACACAAAATTGTCCACAGCCTGTGTGTGTCTATGAGAATCCCTCACATTAAGCTTAGAGGTCGGTGTCCTTGTCCCACATTCTCAACTTGAGTCCATATGTTCTCTTCCTTCTCTTAAAAATTAGAATTAAGGCCACAACCAGAAAAGCCAGACAAGAGACAGAATAGAGCAACAGCTGCGCCACTCGACCCGCATGGAGCAGCCCATGGAGTTTCAGAGGGTGGTAAATGGCTTTTCCCCTGGCCAAGTCCAACATAGCTCCTTGGTTTAGCAGAAACATGGGGGATTGCACTGGCTGGACTTGGAGTGGGGGCCAGGCTCCTTCCGCATTCCCTGCACTTCCATGTCCCACTGGGTATGGCTACATGCCACATCCACCACAATCAGCAAAGTCAGACAAGAGACAGACCAACCCCACAGCTGCTCCTGCATGTGTGTGACAAGCTTAGATAATAATGAAGGTAAGGTCCAGGTCCTTCCAGGATATTTCACATTTATACACTCTAATGATCATTGTATTTACAACAAACTGGGGAGGCTGATGGGGGAATGGGGGATTATAATGTCATGTAGAACTCACCATTGAATATGCACATAGAGACTTACATCATAAATTGTAAATATCTGTAGGGCAAGTCACAAAGAGTAAGAGAAAAGAGAGACAAATACAGAGAGAGAGAGAAAGAAAGAAAGAAGGAAAGAAGGAAGGAAAGAAAGAAAGAAAGAAAGAAAGAAAGAAAGAAAGAAAGAAAGAAAGAAAGAAAGAAAGAAAGAAAGAAAGAAAGAAAGAGAAAAGAAAGAAAGAAAGAAAGAAAGAAAGAAGAAGAAAGAAAGAAAGGAAAGAAGGAAGAAAGAAGGAAGAAAGAAAGAAAGAAAGAAAGAAAGAAAGAGAAAGAAAAGAAAGAAAGAAAGAAAGAAAGAAAGAAAGAAAAGAAAGAAAGAAAGAAAGAAAGAAAGAAAGAAAGAAAGAAAGAAAGAAAGAAAGAAAGAAAAGAAAGAAAGAAAGAAAGAAAGAAAAGAAAGAAAGAAAAAGAAAAGGTGTTTGCTATAGGGGAGGCTGGGTTTGGGTGGGAGGGGGTGTGGGAACATTGGTGGTGAAATGGGGCACTGGTGGAGGGATGGATGCTGGAACTCTGTATGAATGAAACCCAAACATGAACATCTTTGTAATTCTATATCTCATGGTGGTACAATAAAAATTTTAAAAAATGAACCATGGTCTCTAGAATATACCATACAAACAGCTCCTTGCATTAATTATCTTCAAACCTCAACAGCATGCTATTAGATGTTTGAAGATTTCAGCTGGTTTGTCATGCAGCCCTGCCATATTCTTGGCAATGCCAGTCTTCTCATAGAAATCTTTTCCTATGATCTTTTCGATTCCTTCACTTGTCCTTCACTGTCCCTTAGTCTAGTTTTCTATTCCTCAGCCACACACTGTAAAATATAATTTTCAATGGTTTAAGCTCCACCATCATCATGAGCTTACACATCCAACTCTGAAACTATTTCTCTCATTCAAATAATCAACATCCAGATGTCAGCATTTTTATTGTAGCTCCTGAGAATTATACTTCTTCATACTTCATAATTATCTTCATCATCATTTTCTCTTATCAAATTTATGTCTTCTATTTTTTAAATAAAAACGAATTTATTTGCTTCATCAAATGGAATCCTTGTATTATAAACAACTAAATTATCTTTCTTCTTTCTTATGGTTCAGACATTTGTATAAAGTAGCATACTGCCTTATTAAATACATTCAAACTTAGCATCAGCACATGTAACCATGCCAATTGTTCTCACCTTACATTACTACATTTCTTCTCACTTGACCTTCACTTGAGCCTAACCACTTTGCTGACATCCATTCTCCATTCCCCCTGTCCATGAAATGACTTATCCTCCTAGGCACATAATAAATCTCTTTATTTTTGCTGAATATTTCTAGTCTCAATTGTAGAGTATGATCCTGTTTCTCTCCTTCCAAAACACTATACCAGTCATAAGACAATTTAAAACCATAACTCAGTTAAAACCACCTTTCATATTTGTTTCCTGAAATGTATCTCTAATTCAAAATTTCTCTCTGCTTTTTGTCCTAGGCTCTCCCACCTACCATGCATTATAGTTCATATTTCCTCACTTGATCCAGTCCATTTACCCAGTAATATCTGTTCTCTCTGTATTGTATCATTTCTATTTTCACAAAATGGAGAAAACATGTTTCAGTTTAAAATTTAATAAATTCTTCTCTTGAGTGTTTTCACTTTCCCCTTTCCACTCATATTTTCAATGTTGTAATTTCAAGTAATTATCCTCTTAAAAGTGTATATACTTGAGGTACCTATTTTATCTGCTACTACCTTGGTCTCAATCCAATCAGTTTTCATCTTTTCTGCTTGATACAGTTCTTGTCAGGATTAACAACCATGACCTTGATAAATAATGCAACCCATCTCAGTTCTTACCTCACTTGACATAGTCACAATTACCATAGATGATCTCTATTTCCCTTTATCACAGTATTTGCAGTTAGTTTCCAAAAGAATGCTCTGTTAATCATCCCACAAATTAACTGTTTCTGACCTAAGAATCATAAAATATGCATACCATAACTCCTATTATCTTTCAATATGATATGCACAATTGAAAGAGCTATGTTTGCAATATCACACCTCACTCAAGTGAGAGAAGGAATCCAGAGTTCCTACCTCCATCACTGTTCCAGAGTAAGGGAAGCTGTCTCCTCTGCCAGGGCATTGAAAATCAGATGGGCTGCACATGTAATGTGCTTTGGAGATGACCACTGGACTAGAGCCGTTACCGACTGGATCCCACAGGATGTCAAAAGATCACGTGGCCACCCACCTACAAGATGGTCAGACTTCTTCGTCAAGACCCTGAAGGAAAGGTTTGAGGCTCTTTGTATTCCTGAAGCAACCAGATGCCATTGAGCTACACTGGCACATGATAGGGTCAGATGGAAATGTTACTGGCACCTGCTAGAGCAAATCTGTGAATAACAGAATGTCAAGTGATGTCAAGTGATCACTGATCAAGTGATCACAATGTATAATGATTTTACCAAAATGGTATATCTTGTGAGAGCTGCTACTGGCCCCTCCCTGTGACCAGCTGCTCACGAGGCACCAGGGGAGGGATGGTGGGTTCTAGCCCTGGCCCACCATCCCAGCAGAGCCTCGCAACAAGCCAGACGACCCCCACTCCATGATGGCCTCCATTTTCCAAATCCGGACTTCTCTCTCATCAGACCTCCACCCAGCAGACCAGCCTATCAGCGGCCGCAGGTTCATCAATAAATGCTGGACTTAGAGATGCCTACAAGAGTATGCTACCTGCATGGCAGAGCCTGGCAAGCTACCCGTGTTGTATTTGATATATATGCCAAATACCAGTAACAATTATAGACCTCATTCCAGAATGGTTTGAGGCTCTTTATGTTCCTGGAGCAAGCAGATGCCTTGGGCTCTACTAGCATGAGACAGGACATATGGAGATGTTACTGGGGCCCGCTCGAGCAAATCGATGATGAACGGGAAGACAGTGATACAGTGATACAGTGGTATATCTTGTATGTGGGTAGAGGTGACAAGATTTATTGAGGAGAGAGAAAATAATATTTAGGTTGATAAAACAGTTCAACATAAAATGAAAGATAAATTAAATACCACTTTTTCAAAGTTATTTTTCAGCACATTTTAATGAAAGCTTGGTATAGTAAAACATTATTGCCAACAATGGCTTGATTCTTACATTTGCAAATTATTAGTATTACTTCAAGATTTTATTTGACATACCTCAACTGTAAAACAAATAAGAAGCAATTTTTTTTGAATTTAGCAAGTGATAAAACCAGAATTTTTCCTTTTTACTCAGAGTCTAAGAATGATTTATCTCTTCTACTGCTACACAAAGACAATCACTCCATTTGTATTTCTAATGACATCTCTCTGTTATCTCTAGACCTTACTGTATAATTCAATTATTCTCTCTCTCACTCTGATATCCAAAAATGTTTCTTTTTACATACATGCTTGTATCGCTCAACTACCTTGAGGAAATTATGCTAGATATGTACAGAGAATGAACATCGCATCACCTCAACTTCAGTAAGGTCCAAAACAATTTGTTAAACAAAGCAAAATTATTTATTAAATATAGTACTAAATAGTTCGTTTATTAACTCTAATATATATATATATTTTTTCAGAATTGTTAATTAGTCAATCAAAGAATGAAGAATTATAAAGGTGTCCTTTTTACTTTATCATTTCCCATAGGTATCTTTTTTCTTGGCTGTTTTGATCACACACAGCAATGCTCATGGGTTACTCCTAGTGGTGCTCAGGGTCTCATATGTGATGGCGGGGATTGAACTCAAGGCAAACATCCTACACACTCTTCTATCACTTCATCCCTCCCATAGATATCTTATTTAAATTCTTATTTTCAAATTATGACTTCAATGTTTTTCCTTAAACTTCTCTCCTTCCATTGCTTCTTGGCCTTTTGTCTAAGGTCACTTTTAATATCTATTCTTATCAGTTTAATATCTAATACATTCTCTACCTGAATATAGTATATTAAATGTGTTTTTAGGACTAGGAAAAGGAATAGAGGCTTGCTTCCAGTAACAGGACACACACACTTTCAAATATTTTCTTTCTTTTTCATCTTTATAATGCTATTATGCAAGCCTTCAAGATATATGTCTCAATATTTCAAAAAGACATTCTGATTTGATTCAGTAGCAGATATATTTTTATTATATGATTTCAATCCAAGTCCACATAGAAAATTCTAACTTGTTTCAGTGAGAGAGAACAAAGATGAAAATGCTTTGCCTTGCAAATTACCAATGCAGATTTCAATCCTGGAGTCATATGGAAACCTGAAAACCTCTAGAACTAAACCCTGAACACAGAGTTGGAGTGGAACAGAAGCCGCACATTTCCCCCACCTCAATAAAAATTAAAGAAAACTCACACTGGTAATCTTAGTTCTTTATCTACAACTATTACTTTGGATCTCATCAAAACTTTTTTAAGAAACGATATACCTCAATATACCCAAATAGTCAAAGTGAGGCATGACATTTACTATGAATGTGCTTTCTCTTTTGCAACATTGGCTTGTTCTGACATGCAAAAACTTAAAATCTCATGATTTTATGGAAACTATTTGTACCTCAAAATTTTCACCTTGCATGCCTACTCTCAATAAAATAAGAACTGCTTTATGGAAAGAAATATTTCTTTTTTTCCCTTAATGTACAGCATATGTTTCCATTCACATAGAAATTATTCAATGCATCTTAATTCAGTGAATGATCTCTTCACTTGATCACTTGACACCCCGTTATTCATCGATTTGCTCCAGCGAGCACCAGTAACAATTCCATTTGACCCTATCATGTGCCAGTATAGCCCAATGGCATGTGGTTGCTTCGAGGAATATGAAGAGCCTCAAACTCTTCTTTCAGGGTCTTGACGAGGAAGTCTGACCATCTTGTAGGTGGGCAGCCACGTGATCTTTTGATGTCCCATGGGATCCAGTCAGTAAGGGCTCTAGTCCAGGGGTCGTCTCCAAATCGCATTATATGTCCAGCCCATCTGATTTTCAATGCCTGGCAAATGAGACAGCGTCACTGACTCTGGATCGTTGATGGAGGTCAGAACTCCGGATTCCTTCTCTCACTTGAGTGAGGTGTGATATTTCAAGCATAGCTCTTTTGATTCCTCTTTGGAAGACCTAAATAGCATTCTCATCCTGCTTTTGTAGGGTCAAGGCCTCGGACTTCAGTGAATGAGTAAATGGAAATAGTGCTTACCACTACAATACTAAATACAATACTAAAACATCAATTTATTTGTTTTTAATTTTTTTATTATACCACCGTGAAACATACAATTACAAAGGTGTTCATAATTGGTTCTCGGTAATACAGTATTCCAGCACCCATCCCTCCACCAGTGCCCCATTTCCACCACCAATGTACCCCTACCCTCCCATCCCCCACCCCGCCTTAATAGCAGGTACCCCAGTTTCCTCTCTTTCTCTCTCTATCTCTCTCTCTGTCTCTGCATCTCTCTCCCTCTTATTTTACACATTGTGGCTAGCCCTGCAGATATTTAGAGTTTATCACTTAAGTCTCTTTGTGTATATTCAGTGGTGAGTTTTAATCTGCCATTACCATTTCCCATATTTATTAAAACACTGGTATCTATATCCTATTAATGAATGCAGTCATTCTATATCTGTCCTTTTCCTTCTGACTAATTTCACTCAGCATGATAGACTCCATGTCCATCCATTTGCAGGTAAATTTCATAATTTCATCCTTTCTGACAGCCGCATAGTATTCCATAGTGTAGATGAGCCACAGTTTCTTTAGCCAGACCTCTGTAAAACATCAATTTCAAAGGTACATTGCCAGTTACTCATTCATTTTAAAGCTGTATTTATATTGTTCACTTTTCCCATTTAATAGAGTGTAATCATGGTTAAATAAATCTTTTATTTCATGTAAATTTATTTCCTATTTAATCATTGTTAAATAAATCTTTTCTTTCATGTAAGTTGATTTCCTTATTACATACATAATCTTGGTTCCCTTGATGTGTTCCACATATTCATTTCCCTTCAGTTATTCTTTTTCATCACCATGTATGCTCTGTATTATAATACTCTTTCGCACTCTGCTGTGAAAAATAACAAATAAAATAACTTTTCAGGGGCAGGAGAGATAGTGCAGCAGGTAGGGTGTTTTTGGTTGACCTAGATTTGATCCCCAGCATCACATATGGTCCTCCGACCACTTCCAGGAGTAATTCCTGAGTGTAGAGACAAAAGTAACCCATGATCATTACAAGATGTGACCCAAAAATCAATTAATTAATCAATCAATAAAATAACTTTCCTGAGCACAAATATATAAATATTCTTGAAACATATGTTATTACTTCTTTTGTTAAAAACTTCCTAATTTTTTGCTTAAGCACAGTGTCACTGGACATAGAGATTCTGTACTCAGATTCAGTAAAAGATAACTGGAGAAAATAAACTATATTTTAGAATGAATACATTGTCAAAAGTCCAGCATATGCCACTAAATGAGAAACATACCCTTTTCCTTTCCTTTTATTTCCTTTATTCTGGTCATAAAATAGACATAAAGGGAGTACGTGTGAAAGCCAGAGATGACCATTACCAGACCCCTGTGATACTGGTAGAAACACTGAGAATCTTAGGCTATATGTCTTCATCATTGATCACTTAACATCCTGTTATTCATCAATTGCCTTGAGCAGGCACCAGTAATATTTCCATTTGTCCCTATCATGTGCCAGTGTAGCCCAATGTCATCTGCTTGCTCCAGGAATCACGAAGAGCCTCAAACTGTTAATCAGAGTTGTGATGAAAAAGTCTGACCATCTTGTAGATTTGGCGGTCACAGTATATTTTGAAGACCCATGAGATCCAGTTGGTAACAGTTCTAGTCCAGCAGTCATCTCCAAATTGCATTACATATTCAGCCCATCTGATTTACAATGCCTTGGCAAATGAGACAGAGTCCCTAACTCTTGATTGTCGATGGAGGTCGGAACTACGGATTCCTTCTCTCACTTGAGTGAGACGTGATATTCCAAGCATAGCTCTTTTGATTCCTCTTTGTGAGACCAGAATGTCATTCTCATCCTGCTTTTTGTGGAGCCAACGTCTCTGAGGCATATGTTAATGCAGAGAGAATGATGGAGTCCAAGAGATGTGCCCAGAGCCAGAGGTTCTTTGTCCTTTTAGCTATTTCTTCCATGCTCTTGCGACATTCCATGAGGCTCTATTCCTACTGCATAGCTCAGGTTTTATGCGTTCATCATGTTGAGTTCTCGACCTAGATACACATAACTTCTGCATTCAGAGATGTTTGTTCCATTGAGAGTGAATGGAGTATCTGGAAGTAGTTCATTTTTCATGAACATTGTTTTGTTAGATTCAGCTGTAGACCTATCTTTCCACATTCTTGGTCGAAATCAGTCAGCATTTGTGCTACTTGACTAATGTTTGGTGTTATTAGAATGATGTCATCAGTGAAGCAGAGGTGGTGTAGTTGCCGACCATCTATATTCATTCTCATTCCTTCCCATTCTAATTGCTGCATGACGTTCCTCGAGGGTGGCATTGAAGAGTTTTGGTAAAATGCTATCACCTTGCCGAACCCCTCTTTTCACATCAATGATCACTTCCCCTTGTAGACTGTGAGATCCTGGTGGTGAATTCATAATATAGATCATGAAAGATCTTGATGTATTGGATTTCTAACACCATGTTTGGCTAGGACTTTAATGACTGCCCTCAGTCTCCACAGATCAAAGTCTTTCTTTGAATATTAAACAGAGCAGCATCTTGAACTCCCTACAAATCTGAAAGTGCTTGGTTTCTGTGTGGATGTCATCGTTTGTGATGAATTCTTTTGGAACCCAGCTTGCTCGCATGGTTGTCCTTCATCTAAAGTTCATCCAATCCTATTCAGGATGACTCAAGTGAACAGCTTGTAGATGATGGACAACAGACAGATCAGGCCATAGTTGCCAATTTGTGGCTGTCTTCCTTCTTGAATAGTAGAATTTTCTTTTTGATTTTCCATTGGGAGGGCACCTTGCATTCAGACAGGTAGCCTGTGAAGAGCCGAGACAGTGTATTGATGAGTACTGAAGCCAGATTCTTCAGGAGTTCAGGTTTACTTTGTCTGGGCTGGATACTGTTCACTTCTTTTTTATTTAATTATTTATTTATTTATCTATTTATTTATTTATCTATCTATTTATTTATTTATGCTTTTATTGGGGTCACACCGGCAATGCTCAGGGGTTTCTCCTGGCTCTGTACTCAGGAATTACTCCTGGTGGTGCTTGGGGACCATATGGGATGCTGGGATCAAACCCAAGCTGGCACAGGCCAGCGGCGTGCAAGGCAAACGCCCTACCTGCTGGGCTATTGCTCAGGCCCCATTGCTCGCTTCTTTACCGACAAAATGGCATGTCATATTTTAGAAGGGAAAATGTTAGGAATGACATGTCCATCCTGCAGAATTTGATATGTTCGCAAGTGGACTTGGCTATCAAAGTGATCTGATAATCTTCTCCAGTGCCTTTCTGGAAGATGTGATAGTTCCATCAGGGTGTCAGGACGATATGTCTTCATATTTTACCTATTTTGTAAACTACAGACATAAAAGCAAACAGTTTTGCATATACTTTTGTTGTTGTTTAGGTAATTACTAACTTTTAAATTAGTTTACAACTTTTTTTTTAAAATTAATATAATTGAAACCCCTGACTGTTTAAGAGGGTCAGAAATACAGGAAAGCACAGTAAGTAGTTTTAGTTTTTCTTTAGGATTCTTGACTTTCTAATAAGCCTTCAGTGATAAGATAGGTGAAGAGAGATACTTCTCTAAGTTGTACTCTTTTGAGTCATTATTATTTTTTTGTTTGTTTGGGGTCACACCTTGTGGTGCTAAGTCTTATCTCCTGACTCTGTGCTCAGGTATCAGTCCTAGCAATGCTTGTGAGACCATCTGTAGTGCTGGAGACCAAATCTTGATCTGTGATTTATAATGTAAATTCTCATCCCTGGTACTAGCTCTTGAGCTAAAGTAAATTTTGACTATCTGAATCAATTACTATAATTTCCTAGTCTTGAAAAAAATTAAATTATTTAGGCATAGAAGAATAATTAAATCTAAATAACACAGCTAAACAATTCATGTTTTAAATGAATTTAAAACATTTGTTTTAAACATTTTAGTAGAATAAGAAAAATAAGAAATTTCATTAACAAAACAAACAATTCTATTGAATTTTTTTCATGGGTTTCATGGAAACACCATGTGATGCTTAGGGTGTGATTCTCTCTTTGCACTCAGGATCACTCCTAATGGTGATCAGGGGAGCATATATGATGCGAATGAGTGAACCCAGTTAATAAAGCTACTTTGTATCTTACACCAAGGTCCTATCTTGCCAGGCCCTCTATTATGTTTTCATACATTACTTTGACTATGCAGTCTTTTTTTTTCCAGCTCATCAGATGAGGAAATCGTGCACTTTATTTCACTCAATACATGACTATCCAGTCTTAATAGAACAACAAAAACAGATTTTTTAAATAGGAGTGAGTATTAGATCTCTAAGACAATTGTATGCCAATTGAATGATATATAAAATGATTAACTAAATATTGAATACCATTATTTAATACTGTCAAATATGTTAAACACATATACACTTATATTATTCAAATATAAGTTATATATCTACATATGTACATATTTATATATTTATGTTCTGTTGAAAAGTCATAAAAGCATGGATATACATGAAAAAGCCAATAGAAATATAGATAAAAAGTTCCAGTAGGAATGTACACATGGACTTTTTTTGTAATCAGGATCTAAATTTATCTCTATTGAATAGTATTCTTGCATTATTTAGTTTTTCTCATACTGAATTCAGAGTTTGAATGGTCAGAAGATAAGAGAAGTAATAGTGTGTAACTTGCAAGGTTGATTGGTATAAGATATTAATATTGTTAAACTCTTTTCTTGAATCATTCACCCTGAGGAAAGCCAAACATATAATCATGAGACTGCTAAGGACATCTTATTATTCAAGAGAAACTAATGCTGTCAATCAAACTGTAACTTACAATGTGACGGTCATGTGAGTGACTCATGTGTTCTTTCAACTCCAGTCACTGTCCTATCACTTCATACCCAGTAGACAACTGCTTGAGAAGAGTTATTAGAGACTGTAGCCAGAACAATAGACATGAGTTCTTCAGACTTTTTTTTAACAGTCATAGGAGATCATTCATCTTAAATATCGTTTTCAGTCACTGAATTTTGGAGAAACTACAGCAGCACATGATCACTAAGATGATTTCAACAACATGTAATGACTTAAAAGAAGTCAGGAAACCTTGGGGGAAATGATTGATTTCTACATTAGTGACTCTAAATGGCAAACCAGAAATATATTGCTTTGCAAGAAAGTAAGAACATAATAATAACACGGATAATAACATGTCAAAATTTTAATAAATTGTACCAGGCAGTATTTACTAGAAAATTGCTGCAATTTAGCATAAACCAATATAAATATATTAATGATATATTGAATAAAATAAAATTTGTTAGGCTATAGTTAAAAAATACAAGCATACATGAATCTTTATATGCAAATAAATATAAGAATGAGATGACCAATAATTAAAGGGATGCTTCATTTCAGTATAATATAAACCACTAAAAAAAGGGAAAGAATATAGTTAGATAATCACATTTTGGTTGACAGAGTATAAATTTATTCTGGTAAAATCAAAAAACATTTTAATAGTAGAGTGATGGCATTTGAGGAAAGGGATATTTACATATTCTCATTTGCTTGATGCATAAATTAGTTATTAATCACAAAAGGAAAAGAGTATTTTTTTACTGTAAAATGGAAAAAAGTTCTAACAAGTGACCAAAATTAGCATCACTGATTTTTTGGCCAATAACTATTCTAATACTTCATTGTGATTTCCTGAGAAGGACACAAAATCATTCAAGAAATGTGCTGACCAAAAAATGCATAACCTGAATTTAATCATGAGGAAACATCAAGCAAATTCAAACTGAGGGATAGTCTATAAAATAACTAAGTAGAATTTTTTCAAAAAAAATCTCTTTGTCATAAAAGTCAAGGAAAGGTTGAAGAACTTCCTCAGATAAAAATGAGCAAAGCTGTGCAAATATGCCTCAATATATGAGATGTCAGAGATCCTTATTAAAAATAGTCTAAGAATATTATTACACAATTGAATTGCAGGTATAGGGGATAAAGGCTATAATACAATACTGTATTACAGCTAAATATAAATTGAGAAAAAATAACAGACAAAAGGTATTGATACCCAAAATTTATTATTAAACTGTATTTATAGTAAAGAAGAAAAAGGGCTTGTCTTGCATTGGACCCAACCCAGGGTTCAAATTCTCAGTATTTTAAGCCTGTTCAATCTCTGAAACTTTATATAGTCACCAACCATTACCAGGAGTAGTTTCTGGAGCATAGAGCTAGGAGTATGCCCTGAATACCAATGGTTGTGGCTCACCAGCAAAATAAAACTATCAAATATTAAGTTAAAAATGTGCATTCACCAGCAGAAAAGCTTACAAAAACACACTTATTTTAACAAAAATTATGTCAAGTCTACTTTATTATTTAGATTAAACACAATTCCTGCTAAAACCATTTATTCTTGAAATTTTCAAATCATCTGATGTTGTATCAGTCCACCAAATACAAGCTGATCTCACTCATCTTTAGTATACAAAATAATGAAACAAGTAGACAGTGTAGAAAGGTCAATATTGTTGCCTTTAATTATGAAACTAAAATTAACGAGCAATGGGGGAGGGGAGAGGTGTGAGAAAGCTAGCATGAATCTGGGCAGCAGTGGAGGATCAGGACAATAGCCTAAGGACAGTGGAGGAAGATCAGGGGCATTTTGGTGAAGTGTCATCATTTTACTCATCAAATTCTTAAACTTTACACTGCTATAACCATATTAGCTAGAGCAAAATAAAATAAATACACTCATATCTGTTTATGAATTTTACTAAGTATATTAAGATGCTTAGTGGTTTCTTCCTTTGGCTATCACATGTACATCTTTTGCCCTAGAGAACATAAGGCTTTCAAGAATGGCATTTATTGATACAGTGAAGTCTACAAAGGAATTATATATAGAATCAACAAATATGGTTTGATTTTTGAAGCTTTATTCTACTTCTCAGTATTCATTTTTTTTTCCTATGTCATTTATCAATGTATTTAGTCATCCCTATTTTGTGCTTAAAAATACAAATGTACTCTTGCATGGAAAATAGTTTCTATTGTCTTGGTATCCATGGTAATCATAGAGGAAAATGTGTTTATAAGATCTCAGAGATGGCATCATAAGCCTGTCACAGTCAGGGAGTCTTGGAGGGGTCAGTTCAAACGTGACTTTCAAAAAAAAACCAGATTCTCTGTACTTCACACAAGACTCTGCAGGAACAATCAATGCACCCTAAACAGGGCTTGAATATTCTGAAAGTTTCTTATATTCCATAGGATACCTGACTTCAGAATTTGTTCATCGACTACCTGTGAGCAGTGCCGAACAACAGCGACAGAAACAGAGTCACTAAAAAGAGTCTTTTAATATAGCGGGCCTGGCAACATTTAACAATATTCATCATCACAAAGTTCCGTGGTGTTGCACATGTGCAGAAAATAGAAGACAGCAGGATACCCAACTGTTGCTGTAAAGTGAGCTGAAATGGGTGTAATCACAAGCAGAGAGGGCAGCAGAAACATGTTAAGGATTCACAGGAGCACAGCCTCAAGCAATGTAGCATAACTGTATATACGAGATGGTGCATGCTGCCAAAGGAATAAAAAGAAACATGCTCTAAAAATGCTGTTTCTGATGAAACAATACACAGTACCATGCACCTATAGACAGCTCTATTAATTTCTGGTTTTGAAATACAAAGATTAGTACATATGTCAATTACTGTCAGAAAAAAAAGGATTTATTAGTGTGTTCTAATTGTATTAATTGCCTTGTTTTTCAGCTAAATTTAAAACTCACTTTGCATGCCATCAAAAGAAATCTGCTCACTTCTTAAGTGTTGCTGAAAGTTAGTTTGGAAGGGCAGTTGATATACTTACCTCTTTTGATCTTCAATTATACACATTATTATTTGAAAAATCAGAAAAAAAAAATCTAGGGCACGTAAGGACAAGTGCAGAATTTTTTTTTTCCCTTCACAGCATAACTCTAAGGTAATAAGCCTGATATGTGGAGGGCAGCTTACAGAACTGTCCTTACTATTGCAGACATGTATATTTATTCTTTAATCCATTTATATTTATTCTTTAATCCACTCAACAAGTATTTACCCAGTGTTATAGGCTTACCATTCTACAGATACCTGGAGACAAGGAGTGTAGATAGAAACAATAAGCATACAAATAATTCCACCTTTCACTTTAAGATATTTGCTCATGGAAAGTAAAGGAAGTAGACTTATTTCCATGTAGGCACTGTTACACAATCCAACTAACCAAGATTACTTAGCTCTCACAAACAAAAAATTCTGGCAAGCATTCATTGAATCTTAGAACAACTTCCAGAAAACCATTGATTTCAGATATAAAATCAACAATCATTATGATAAAAGTACCCTTCATCTCTTGTGTTTAACGTTTTGTGACAAAGGTGATCTAAAATGTTTGAAATGAAGAAGATGCAAAGGAATTAAATAGCAAATAAATAATTATAATGGATAATTTAATTTAAAGTTGTTACTATGGCACACAGAGTTTTTTTCAAGATCAGTTTGTGAGTTGATTAAGTTCCAGGGTATTTTGAGATGATTTGATTGAGTTCACTTATAGCTTTGTAAGATGTCTTCCTTTATCTTGAAGGAATTATTGTGATACATTTTAATTGATTGACATGGAAAGAGACTGAATTAATATTTTTATAAATATACACAATCAGTTATTCTACCTATCTTAGCTGAATGTCATTTACCTCATTACTTTATGTATATTCCAGGTTTCTTATTACTTGTCTAGGTATTACCACACGAAACATTTATTGATTTCTATAAGAACAATAATTTTAAAGAACAAAGGCAAATGTGTAGGAATGGGTTTTTCCTATCTGACTACAACATCAGGACTTTATTTACAACAGTTTTGAGCTACAAAGCACAATACTTCCATGTTTGTTTGTTTTTAAAATGTATTTTCTTTTTTTCCTTCTTTTTAATTAATATTTTATTATACCACGGTGAGATATACAATTACAAAGTTGTTCATGTTTGGGGGTTTCGGTCACACAGTCTTCCAGCACCCATCCCTCCACCAGTGCCCATTTCCCACCACCAAAGTCCCAGATTCCCTCCCCTTCCCATAGCCTGCCTCTATGGCAGTTCCTTTTATCTCTTTTCTCTCTTTCTCCCTCTCTCTCTCTTTTTATCTCTCTCTCTTCCTTCTCTTACATATTGTGGATTGCAATACATACACTTAGAGGCCATCATGTGCATTTTTTGGCCTGTATGTAAAAAAGTATTTTCTTTATGTTCTGAAAGAATTTATCCCAATCTCATGACAGGGTGCAAGATCAAAGGTTGGGATTATGGTTTTTTTTTATTGTCAGTTTGGGTAGCCAAGAGTTTTATTATTCAGTCTACTATGGACAGCTTTCAGTGATTAATGAAGCAAATGAAATAAAAATTCAGAAACCTAAATGCTATACTTACCTGGCAGGGAGAGACCTTGATCACTTAGGTGTTTTTCCCAGGGCTAGGCTTATCCATTGTTCTCCAGATGTCCTGACCCTGAAATTTCTCCAAATGTGGAAAACTTGACTACAGAATTTGTGTTAGTGGGGGATTGTGCTTCAACTCTCCCCTGGGGGAAAAACTCTAAATGTTAATGTTAAAAATAGATATTAAGACTATATTGAGTTAGTCTTTCTTTGCATACATTTCTAATTAATTGCTTATTTATCCATGAAAATATAATGCTGCTTCTTATTGAATCAGGCAAATCCATACCAAATCCCTGGATTTGGAATTTAATACTTAAATATAAATTGCCATTCTGCTTATTTTGGGTTTCAAGTTGTATGACATGATAGAGATTGCCATAGAGCCGAAAATAAGTCAGAACCTGTCAGCTCATTAAAGTTAACTAGTATCTACCATATTTTTGAAAATTTCCTGGATAAAATCAAATCCAAATAATAAGAATGATATTAAAGTGATTTTACTGTCAAGCTGTAACCCTCAACAGTTAATTCTTTTATGTGAAAATCAAATTCACATTACAGTTTTGAAGAAAGTGCTAGATTATAATGTTTTGCTTAAATATGTATTTCTATACTTTTTCAGACAGCAATACATAAATTGAAATATACAACTTTTGCATTTGATATTTTAAAATGTTAAAATTTAATGTCATATTTTATTAATAAAATATGCTGAGATCTGGGTTCTCTTCGATTAATTTAATATGCTCATGGCATTCAAAATCTGTGTGATCTAATAATGCCTATTTAATACTCAAGTGAAATATCACTATCCTAAAAATGTAGAGTTGAATAATTGTCCTTCATTTCTATTATACCATAGCCTGTTGATATAATTTCTATTATACTACAGGCCTAGCTAGCAGGAGCTTTGCTGTTTTATCCACTCACAGCTTAATTCATTTACATGTTCTTAGGCCAGGGTTCATACTAATGAGATCTCTCTTCTATGGAAACACTGATGGAGGGTGTGGCAGTTACAGAGTCACCTTGACTCTGAATGAGTAACTTCTGACTTATGATTGTACATCTACTAAGTCTTCTATGTTTTCTAGATTGGGCACAGCTAATTTTATACCCAATGGACCCAGCATGAGACAGTTAGAATTTACCAGGGAGCATACTGCCCTGGCTACTTTGAGACTATTGTTTAAAATTACAGGAAGGATCTACTAGCTTGCCCTCAGGCAGGCAAGCATGACCCTTTCAGTATACAGAGAACAATATACTCAGAATCACCCTGGTGCAAATAATAAATTAGAAGAACCTTGTGGGTACCATCCAGATTACATGAAGCCTATGAAATTAAGATGTATTACCTTATACCAGACCCCTCTCTCTCTCCAGTGTTTTATGTAGAGATAATCTTGCAAGAAGGGATTAGTTCTTGGCTTAATACTTTGTTTATACCTATAGTAGGGTTTGGCACCACCCTTCTACACTCTTCTACTATCGGAAGCTGTTTAGGATTTCTTGTTGACAGGACTCTCTCTGAAGTTAGGATTACTTTTGTGTATATAAGGGGACTAGAATGTCTCTCTTCCCATATTGCTGGCACAGCTGTGGGTCTGGAGTGTCTCTCTTCGGTGATGTTGACTGTGGTGGTTGGGAGTTCATAGCCACACCCGCTGACATGGAGGTGGAAGAATGGGACCCAATCACTCCAGACCCACAGCTGGGCTGCTTGGCCCCATGTGGTGCAGCCCATGAAGTTCCAGAGGGTATTAAATGGCTCAGCCAGCCACTGGTCGAGTCCAATATAGCTCATTAGGTTTGCTCACACTAGCAGGTGGGGGATGGGGGGACACATGCTGGCTGGAGTTGGAGTAGGGATTTGGGCTCTACCTCCCAATTCTCCAGTCTTAGATAATATTGGCAGTTAGAACCAGGTCCTTCCCAGGATCTTTCACATTTATACACTGTATACAGTTCTAGGCAGGTTCTAGCCATGGCCTGTCATCCCAGTGAGCCTAGCAAGAAGCCAGAGAACCACACAGCATGAGGTCAGTTATTCTCAATATCCAGATTCCACAGCTCTTCAGAGCTCCACCCAAGGAAAAGCTGATCTCTCCCCATTGAGGTCATCAGTAAATGCACGAGATGAGAGCCTACTACTGAGAGTGTACCACTTACACAGCAGAGCCTGGCAAGCTACCCTTGTTGCATTTGATGTACCAAAAACCTGCTCTAACAATTATAGACCTCATTCCCATGACATGAAGGAATAGTTTGAGGCTCTTTGTGTTCCTGAAGCATGCAGATGCCCTTGGGCTACACTTGCTCTTGACAGGACTCATGGAGATGTTACTGGTGCCTGCTCAAGCAAATCAATGAACAACTGGAAAACAAGTGATGCAAGTGACAAGTGATATAAGGGGACTGACATAAGGGGACTGCTCTCTCTTTGGTCAGACTCCTCTGTGGTAGGATCTCTCTTTGGTGGGAATCCTTTCTGGTAGGACTCTCTTTGGTAGGACTCTCTCGGGTGAGATCCACTTTGATGGGACTTTCTCTCTGGTGGGATCCTCCTTGGTGGGAGACTTGGGCTCTCGTGTATGGTCTAAGTTCTGACCAGAGCTAGAGTTCTTTCATTATATTGAATTGTGGTGGTAGAGCTTTTGTACTATTAAAAGCCTTCTTGAACTGCCCCAAACTTTTGAGTTTTCATTTGTTCCCAGGAGGCCTCAGAGGTAGAAGAGAACTTCTGTCCTGATACTGCTGGGGACCCCAGTGGCTTCCGACAATAGCTAATAAAACCAATACCTTGAACTTGGCCTCTAGCTGCTCATTTCATCTGCAGTCATTGTTATTTTTAAACTTTACTTAATGTTTTACATACTATTTCCAAATAAGTCTTCATATATGCAATTTATAAAGAACACAATTTTCATAAAAATATCTGGATACTAATAAGTTAAAGAAGAACTTCTATGAAAAAATGCATTATGCCTGTATATGTACTAAGAAACATTAATCTTTAAATGTATTCAATTTGGCCCCCTTCGTTATCATAAGTCAGATCTTTATTAACATCAGTCCAGACTGTGGAACTGATTTACTAAAGTGTCACCTACCATTTTTCTCTCTTGCTCACTACCTATATTTCTCATACACTGGTACTGCCAATGCAGTTTTTCCATGAGTATTTGACAAAATCACAGTAGAAATTTAGCCAGGAATTGAATGCTGACTTCAACCTCCTGTTTCCTTCCTAGCAACTTAATTTATCATAACTGGTTCACACACACAAGCACATATACACACAAACACATGCAAAGACAAACACACACAAGTCTTGTCCAGTGACAGTTTTCTATATCTGGAAACTACTCAAAGCATTTTTTTTTTTTTGCTTTTTTGGGTCACACCCAGCAATGCTCAGGGTTACTCCTGGCTCTGCGCTCAGAAATCACTCCTGGCACTTACTCTAAGCAATTTTAACTAATTGAAATTATTGTCGCTTGTCACTTGTCTTTCCATTGTTCATCAATTTGCTTGAGCGGGCACCAGTAACATCTCCATTTGTTGTGAATGAGGTGTATTATTGTTACTGTTTTTGCATATTGAATATACCACGGGTAACTTGCCAGGCACTGTCCTGGCTCTGGGTTCATCCCAGGTAGTCCAGTCAATAAGCAATAAACAAATCTTGTTGAAATATCGTCAGCATGTTATGATTTCCTTAAAGAGAATATTTTTAATGTAAACTCCAATATATGTGCATGGTATATAAAATGGAATACATTTTATTTCATGATTTGTAATACATAATGTAGTAGCATTTTTCAAGTAAACATTTTTATATATAAAATGATATTGATATCTATCTTAATGACTTATTTTGTACTTTGTAGATAGTCCATTATTGTTACTGTTCTGCTGCAGATTCATTTCAATCAGTCTCCATCTCCATCCGTTTGCACTATTCCTTACAGATGCAGAGTATTCCATTGTGTAGAGAAGCCATGTTTTCTTTATCTTTAGCTGTCATCTGTTCTCAGGCACTAAGGTTGTTTATACATTCGGACTATTGTGACTAGTGATTCAATGAGCATAGAGGCTCGATTTTGTTTCTGCTGTGTGATCTGGGGTCCCCAGGGTATATTTCTGGAAGTGGTCTTGCTGGGTCTAATGGCATATCAATTTCCAGTGTCTTTGGTGTGAGATGATATTTCACTATTGTTTTCATTTGCATCTCTCTGATGATCAGTGATGAAGAACTTTTTATTCATTTGCCTATTGGCCCTTTAAATTTTATCTTTGAGGAAGTTTCTGTTCATTTCTTCTCCCCCATATTTTGATAGGGTTAGATTTTTTCTTGGAAAATTCTACCAGTGCATTATATATAATATATATATATATAGATAGATAGATAGATATAAATATCTATATATATAGATATAGTGCAGATATATAATATCTTTGACATTAATCCCTTATCAGATAGGTATCTGATAAATAACTTCTCCCATTCCGTGCATTTTCTTTGTATTTTAGCCATTTTTTCTGTTGAGGTAGAGAAACTTCTCAGTTTAATGTAGTCCCTTTTATTTGTATTTTTTGTTTGTTTGTTTTACTTCACTTTCTTGGTCAGTGGTGTTTCATCTTTTTTTTTTTTTTTTTTTGCTTTTTGGGTCACACCCGGCAATGCTCAGGGGTTACTCCTGGCTCTGTACTCAGGAATTACTCCTGGCGGTGCTCGGGGACCATATGGGATACCAGGGATCGAACCTGGGTTTGCCACGTGCAAGGCAAATGCCCTACCTGCTGGACTATCACTCTGGCCCGGTGTTTCATCTTTGAGGATACCTTTAGCTTCAGTGACTTAGAGGGTTTTGCCTGTGTTTCCTTCTAAGGCCATTTACATTTGTGTGAGGTACTATCTTATCGTCGTTTTGATCTACATTTCCATAATTATTACTGAAATGGGTCTTTTTTATTTTTATCTTCCTTTTTTGCAATCTATGTGACCTTTGAAAACTTTTAATGGTTCACCATACCTGGCTTTAGCTGTGATCAGGTTTACACATAACTTTTTGTTCAGAGATCACTCCTGGTTCTTTTGAGGAACCAGATGGGGTGTGGAGGATAGAACACTGGTAGGCCTGTACAAGGCGAGTGTCTAACCTACATTGCTGTCTCTTTGGCTCACTATATGTCCTCTTTAGAAAAGTGACTGGTTTTGTTTGTTTGCTTGTTTGTTTGTTTTATGGAAATGGTCTTGTGTTGTCATTGATACATTTTATAAGTGACTTGTTTGTCTTGGACAGTAGTCCTTTGTCAAATACGAGATATGTAAATATTTTCTGCCATTGTGCAGGGTATCATAGGGCTATAGTGATAGTTACTGTGACAGTGCTTTTTGAGCAGATTGAGCTCGGATTTGTCATTTCTTCCTAAAAGAGCACCAGTCCTGAACTGGAGAGATAGTACTAGGTTAAGGTTCTTGCCTTGTAGTGTTGTCAATGCAAGTTTAATTTCCCAACACCTCCAAGATAAGCACAAAGTCAGCGATAGACCCTGAGAACGATTAAGTATGTCTTAATACCTGCCAATCCAACCACCCCCTCTCTCTCTCTCTCTCTCTCTCACACACACACACACACACACACACACACACACACACAAAACCACAAAACAGAACACCAGCCTATCAGATTAGAGTCTCACCAATCACTCTAATGACCATACTGAATACTAATTTTTCTCTTAGCCAAACTTAATAGCAAATAGAGTCATTCTTCGGCAAAGGTTTTAATATGAGGGCTAGAATCATGATAAAGAATGGTGGGCTGACACATTTCAGTCCAGAAGCAATAAACAAGTCCAGTTCTCAGACCTTCAAACATTTATTCTTTACGTAAATTATAGCACACTTACACATTCTTCCTTGCTGACTCTCTGTCTCACTCTCTTTTTCACACACACACACAAACACACATACACATTTTCTCTATTTTTACAGACAGCATAAACAGAAAGCAAACATAACATAAGCTAAGTAGTTATATAAGTTGACCATACGTTTGTTCAATGATGACTGAGTGGTCTGAGAGAAAATATTAAAAATATCAAAGTCCCAACTTGAACAATGACCAGTGTTTAGCGTCAAATATTTTTAAACATATCTCTTTTAGATTGATTAATATTGTGATTCCAGGCCTATATTAATAAATTAATATTAACTAAATTACTAAGGATTCTAAGTGATCTTAGTGTTTCTTCAATGAAGTCTTAAAGACTACTCTTAAACAATGATGTGACTTAACATCTATGAATTTGTCTTAACTGTCACCTTAAAATGATATCAAATGATTTTAAAAATTTTCTCTCTATATGGAAGTTCCTCGCTAAATTTAACAGAAAAAATTCAACCAGAAATACACACAGGAGTCCATGAATATAGGGCAGATTTTACGGTCTGTCCTAAATGTGCTCAATCCACATGGTCTCCTTTGCATTGTCAAATGTGTCATTTGCTCAATCCACATGATCTCTTTTTCATTGTCAAATGTGTCCCTGGAACCTCCCAAATAACTCCAGAGATCGATCTGAAAGTGTGCTTTGTGTAGGGTCAGAAGTATCTCATCCTGAGATCCTAGAACTGAATCTGCAGTTTGGTTAACCAAGAATTGCAAACTCTGGACTTTGAGCAATGCTTGGGAAGTTTCCTGCCAAGAAAATAAATACATATAATGAAACCAAACGCATTTTGAGTCCATTCATTTAAATGCTGAAACCAAAACCCTAATTTAAAATAAATTTATTTGGATTCTCCATGTATTGCAATTTGAATATATCCTAATTAAAGCATTAAATTCTGTCTTAACAAAATAACTAAATGTTTAACAAGAAATCAAGTGTTAATCTACTTAGTTTTCATCCTTAGTCCAATATCTGACTCAATTGTATTTCACACTACTGGAATCAAAGTGAAAAAAGAATATAAGACTGGAGAGACCTTAATCTGATGTTGATTTACAGTGATGTGTTATCAATACATTTTTATTCCTTTTTTCTTATTAAGACACTATTTCTAGTTGTGTTCTTTGCTTCACTATTGATTACAATTATTTCATGGATACTTCTACATTATAAAATAAGATAAGGATAAAAAATAGAAATATAAATTATACCAATTCTGTGTGTTACATAAATAAATTTACATGTAAAATAATTTGTCTCAATAAATGGTCTCTATCAAAAGTTCACAATAAGGTAAAAAGGATAGTATAGTTATTAAGGTGCTTACTTTGTACATAGACACCCCTGGTTGTATAAAAGCTCCCTCAGCACCATGAGGAGAGTGTCCTGAGCACAAAGCTGAAGTAATTTCTCCCTTTATACTCTTTTTATAAACAAACAATACAGGGCCACGCAGCACCCACCCGCCACCAGGCCCACTCCCACCACCACCCCCCCCCCCCCCCCCCCCGCCCGCCCCACGGCGCTCCATTCCCTCTCTCCCCCCCCCCCCGAAGAAAAAAGGGTCAACCACCCAAACCCTAATTCTGAGCACTGAGTACTGCAGCGCATGGAGCACCAAATACACTAAATAAATAGGCATATAATAGAAATTATATAGGATGAAAGAAAACAGTTTGGCACCATAAGGCACATTTTTAGAATACTCAAGCTCTGGCTAATTATATTTCTTGCTTTTATAGAATTTCTATAATATATACAATTTATATATTTTAATTTACTTCATGTCTAAGTTAAGCTTATATATAGTTATATATTACATATATATTTATTAATAAATTTTAAATCCCTAAAGTATTTAATTTACTTCATGTCTAAGTTGCTTATATGGGGGGCCGGAGGCGATAGCCCAGGGGGTAGGGCATTTGCCTTGCATGCGGTTGGCCCATGCCGCCCGGGGTTCGATCCCCGGCATCCCACATGGTCCCTCGAGCACCGCCAGGAATAATTCCTGAGTGCAGAGCCAGGAGTAATCCTTGAGCATCGCCAAGTGTGACCCAAAAAGAAAAAAAAAGCTTATATATAGTTATATTTAATATATATTTATCAATACATTTTAAATCCCTAAAGTAAAAAAAAAAATCATTAGCTGTACTATGCATAAAGTATAAACTGGGATTTATAGATGATATTTATTAAACAATTCTGTTAAGAAAATGAAATATCACTTTGAATTGCTTTTTCTGTCATGTGTGAGATTGGGGTCCAAGTTTAAATTTTCACATTTTTAAAAAAAAATTATTTAAGCACTTGATTTACAAAGTTGTTCACAAAACAGTTAATTCAGTCATTTGATATTTCAACACCAGTCTCACCACCAATATGCCCTTACCATCACCAAAAACCCTTGTTTTCCACCCACCCCCACCCCCATGCCTGCTCCCTTAGCAGGCACTAATTATATTGCTTATTAGAAAATATGCTAATAATGGTACTACTAAAGTTATGATTTTTTACTGGGTTATTACATGTGAGTTTGGAAATCTGTGCTATTGTTTCACATGAATTTATTAATTGGAGTGGACTTCTACTGTATTTTGGCAAAGATATTCAAATTAATCTCTTATAAATGTTCAATGTCAATCGCAAACACACAACAATTGAGACAACAGACAGCAATCATTTCAAATTTTCCTTTCCCTCTGCTTAAGCTTGTCCTAAGTAATACTCAGTGATTAATTTTGCATTGTTTGTTTTACGTAGTCTGCTGATATACAGTAGAGAAATATTTTCTCAGAAGTTTAATAAAGATATTTCAATCTACCAATGGAACAAATGGGCATTGAGCCCCTTATATAAGAAATTATTGATATATGTTGTCACAGATTAAGAATTGTGTCTACTCATTTTGTTATTGGGAGCCTGATGCTTACATCTATAAAATATAATGCAATATTGGTTAACAGTATTCTTCAACTTGACATGCTGTGCAGCCGCGAAAGTTGCCATGTGCCCCAGGAATCACAGAAATTTTAACTGAGTTATTCAACCATGGTCTCTTTGGAGATTTATACTGGAGTGTCTGATTCATGGCCACTGATGAGATAACTCTGGAACCTTAGGCAGCTAATGGGTGTGACCACCCGACATTATGGGAGCTCACGGAGATGGGGAGGATCCCCATCTCCATCTCCGTGAAAGCCTGGAGAAAGCAGTAGAAAGCCGAATCGCTGGAGTTTTCAAAGTATCATTCATGGGAGGGGCCCCCTTTGAGAAGTGGATTCCTGACTGAAGCATGTTGGTGATTGTGAAGAGTGGGAATCTTGAGGTTGTCGAGGGTCTTTGTTGAGACAGGCCTTCTCCAAACCCATCTCCCCGCCTGGTTGCCCCTAGCGTCCTGCCGCAGGGAGAACCAGTAACATGCCTGCCAGTTTTTTTTTTCCTTTTCTTTCTTTCTTTTTTTTTTTTTTTTTTTTTGCTTTTGGGTCCACCATCGCTGGTCCATCACCCAGCGATGATGCTCAGTGGTGACATCTGGCTCTGCACTCAGGAATTACTCTAGATGGTGCTCTGGGACCTTATGGGATGCCAGGAATTGAACCTGGGTCAGCAGCATGCAAGGCAAATGCCCTACCCGCTGGTCTATCACTCCAGCCCCTGCCTGCCCAAATTTTCACATTTTTAAACCAGTTTTTCTCAACACCATTTGTTGAAGAGAATTTCCTTGCTCTGCATCATATTCCTAGCTCCTGTGTTTAATATTTTCTCACCATACGTTTGAAGGTCTTTCTCTGGACTTTCATTCTATTTCATTGGTTTGAGAATCTGTCTGTATTTTTGAATAATATGCCATGATTATTGTAGATTTATAATATCAATTAAATCTATTGAAAGTTTTTTTTTTTTTCTAAGATAGTTTGTCTATTATAGGCTTTTAATAGACAAACTATCTTAGAAAAAAAAAGAAAGAAAGAAACCTGAAGAAGAAAAGTAAAAAAAAAAAAAGTCTGTAATAGTTTGTGTACTACAGGCTTTTAAACTGGCCAAATTAGTTGTTACTGGTAATCTTAGCATCATTACTTAACACAGATTTTAATTTATATATTCTGAATATCATGAGACACAAATAAAAGTATTAAACTCATTTAAAATTCTTCAAGTCACCTCCTTAGTTGTCTTTCTTTGCACTAACAAAGGAATCAAAAAAAAATGGAATCTAAGAAAAAGAGTATTTTTTGAATTCTAAATTTAATATTTTTATTATACTATAACTGTCTTCCCATTCATCTTCGATTTGCTCGAGCGGGCACCAGTAACATCTCATATGTCCTGTCTCATGCAAGTAGAGCCCAAGGGCACCTGCTTGCTCCAGGAACATAAAGAGCCTCAAACCATTCCATCAGGTCACGGGAATGAGGTCTGTAATTGTTACTGGTATCTGGCATATCAAATATGACAAGGGTAGCTTGCCAGGCTCTGCCGTATGGGTAGCATACTCTTGTAGTCATCTCAAAATCCAGTATTTATTGATGAAACAGCCACGCGAGCCGGACTGTGATAGGCTGGTCTGCTGGGTGGAGTTCTGACGAGGAGGAAAACCGGATGTGGAAAATGGAGGTCCTCATGGAGTGGGGGGTCGTCTGGCTTGTTGTGAGGCTCTGCTGGGGTGGCAGGTCAGAGCTAGAACCTGCCATCCCTCCCGGGCACCTCATGAGCAGCTGAGCATAGTGAGAGCTAGTAGCAGCTCTACCCCATGTCTGTCTCTTTATTATACTACCATAAGTTATACAATTCAAAAGATGTGCATACTGGGGTTACAGTCACACAGTGTTCCAGCACCCATCCCTCCACCAGTGTCCATTTCCCAGTACCAATGTCCCAGATCCCCTCCCCCCCCCTAGTCTGCCTCTATTTTTAAATGCTTTATAAGAACTCAAATTCAGACACCTTGATAATGATAGGGGGATGCTACTGCCGTTTCTGCCATGTTTTTCTTAGAAAACTGTAATAAAATGTTCAGACTCATTTGATATTTGTTTAATTGATATTTATTTTGATACTTCAGATAGACATAATGCAGACGAATATAACATTAGATCATGATCACATTTCTTACAACTATAAAATGACAATAAACAATTTATAGTCCTAACTGTATTTGTCCATTAAAGAGTCCATTTTTCATATTGTCTCACTGCCTAAATTATTATATTTCACCGTGTAGTCTTCTATATTTCCTTTTTTGACAACCACCTACTTCAAATTAGTCATACACTTTAACACTGATATGTATTTTCGTTTACATTTTGCTAAACATAATACTTTTTCTCAGAATTTAAAAATAAAACAAAAGTCAGGAGAAACTTACATTTGGAATTGATTATATCAAGATACCATATAAAAAGAATTAGTGTTTGCTCCAAGAAAGACTGAAGCATTTGCTTAAGAACATAGTTAAATTCAACCTTAGTTCTAATTCCTGTTACTTTAATTTATAATTCTATTAAATATATATTGAATTGCTATTAATTATTGAGTCCCTTGTGAATATCTTTAGAAAACTAATTTGTATCATTGAGGGATTAGCCTCAAATTATTTTTATATTAAAATGCATTCCAATGTTAATGTTTTAATTAAAATCCAATATCAGACAAAATTATTCTTTTCTATTAACATTACTACTAATATAATATATTTTTCTAAAAGTGTTGAAAATTCATCAAAACAAAATACTAAATAAGATACATTTTTCAATGTAGTTCTTCTAATATGAATAATAAGCATTAATACTCTTAGTTTTAAATGTTATTATCATTCTATATCATATTATGCTAATTCTAAAAATCAATTTGCCAATTGAGTACTGTTATTTGTGGTATTTAGAATATAAGATTAATATATGTTGTTCGTTGAACACTTATAGGTGTTTAATCTGTTTGATATGTGTTAAATATTAAAAACATTGGGTACTACACAGCAAATTGATTTGTTTTAAAGAAAACTTACTACTAAAAAAGTTTAAAATACAAAGTGAGTAATGATACAAATATTTAAACATACACACATGCTAATCATTATGTTGAAATTTTAAAATATTATGATATGCAACATTAATAATGCTAATATTCCAATAGCTTTACATAATATATGAAGTCAGAAAAAAAGTTGATACATAGTAGTGACATGTTTGTTCATAGCTTTTATTTCTTTTCAAGCAGTATTCAGGTTATCTAGGGATTAGCTGGTATTCACACAGACTCAGCTGAGAGACTAGTGCAAGGATCAGTCTATAATGTGTTTCCTGGCCCTGTGGTACCAAGGAATATCAGAGCACCCAGTGGTGCTTAGGGCTCTTGCACTATAGCCTATAGTACTCAGGTCCTAGCATCTGCAGTCAGTGATGCTCCAAGTGCCATGAGATTCTTATAACAAAAGAGTCTGAACATATTCATGCATCTTAACAATTTTAGTATCATAGTTTTAGTTAATAACTTCCATTATTATCAATGCTATAATACATTTATATGTATAACCATAATTTATTTATGGAATATGAGGCAGATCTTTCATCTACATGCATATTCTCTGCACACGCATATGTGTATATATGTATATACACATACATATATGTATATATACATACATATATATGCATATGTATAACCATAATTTATTTTAGAAATATGAGGCAGATCTTTCATCTACATGCATATTCTCTGCACACACATACACATATGTGTGTATATATATATATACATACATATATGTATATATGTATATGTGCATACATATATATGTAGATACACATGTATGTATATATGTATGTGTATATACAGTATATACACATATGTGTATGTGTGTGCAGAGAATATGCATGTAGATGAAAGATCTGCCTCATATTCTATAAATAAATTATTTATTTTATATATATATATAAATAAAAAGATTGACATTTTTCCACTGAAAGGTGGGTTTTATGTTTCCTTTACTGGAAACTGGGTGGTGTTTACCATAAAAGACATGATGCTATATAATTTATAAGGTTCTATAATGTTTATAAATATTGCAATTGGTCAACTTGTGATGCTTGAATGAGGGACGTAGTCATATTATGAGAAAGCCCCAAACACAATGAGGGTTTTTATCTTTATTTTCAGAATTATAGTTCTAGTCAAGTACTCAAATTATAGTTACTATGGATACACCTGGCAAATGAGAATAAACAAATGACATCTCTAGACTAAAAAGAATACCATTGAACAAAAATTATAAACTTGGTTCCCATAACCATGGCTTATTAATAGAAAACCTTCTGTTTTAATCTCAAAGTTTTAAAATAATTTGTTACACAACAATGGTTATAACAATGCAACATGATATTGTATCTGTTATTTTTTTTCTGAATGAATCTAACTGCAAATGTTTGATGTAGGTTTCTAAGACATATCCTTTTTCTATTTAAAAATTAGAAACATGAGCCAGTGTTTACACTGTCATTGTAAAACAGTCCCAGTTACAACTCTGGAAAATGCACAGTGAATTAAAATATTTTCATAGAACTCTAAAAAATTAGCATATCATATACCACCTCAATGTTATACTCAGATGTGAAATTATTTTTTACTCTAATATTAATAAAATAATTTGAAATATCAGTCAATAGAAGGTGTTAACGATTCTAGAGGTCAGATAAAACAAAGAAGCTGAAAAAAGGAGATGCGTATGATTTATTCTACTATTTATTCTTCCTCAAAGAATATTTATTTTAGATTTTAGCTTGTATTCAGAGAAAACCCATGTGCCAATATTATCATTATTTTTCCAGTGGTATCCATCTGTATGTTTTATGAACCTGTGGCTGCATTTTTATCATTGTTGTTATGATACGTTTATTGTAAATAGACATTTGTGTTATATCCAGGTTTAAGCTTTTATGAATATTTCATCTATAACATTCCTTTTTTTGTCTTTTGCCAAACTCATATGTGAATACTGATGAGTATATTACTCATAATTTCACTTTGTCAGTGGTTATGCAGAGAATTCACAGAAAATACAATTGTGCTTGCAGTATTTGGGAATTTCAGCAGTCGAAATCATTGACTACACATGTCATCTCTTGTAATAGCAAATATATAGCAAGTGATACCACATTTGGTACCCAATTTTTTAATTTTTTATAGTTAATTATAACGCATAATGTTTGCTGTGTAATATGCTCATGTGCATACAATGCTTTAAAGTTTGTTTTAATATTTTATTTATTTTAATCAGACTGCCTTCATTCTCTTATTGATGAATGATTTTATAGAGTTCATTAGCAAATGACATTTGCACTTTTGTCTGCTATGTGAATGACAATAATATGATTTGCTGTTTCATTTTTACTTATATTTTACAATACTAGGAATATTAACTTTAATTAACTTAGTTCATCAATATATTTTAATATAAAGTTTGTCTCTTAAGTCATTGTCTTCTCCAAAAAATATAAAGATGTTCTCTAATTTATTTGCTTTTAAAAATTATACCCTTTTAACAGTTTCAAAATGACCCTCTAGAGGCACTGTAGACATTGAACAGTGCCAAGCCCCTTTCCTTAATTGCAACTAATCCTGGTATAATGCTTGACACCACATAGCCCTCTAAGTATTGCCGGGAGCCATTCAAGATCACAGAGAAAAGAGTAACACTAATACTGTCATGCCTGTCCCAATGAATACAAAAATAGGATAAAATTATATAGCACTAGATGGTCCATCTAAAAATATATAAGGTAGAATCTGTAAGGTAGAATTTAAGAATGTATGAAGAAAATATGTTTATGGGTTTATTATTGGTATTTATGAGATAAAATTATCACAAAGCGATCAGAACAGAATAGGTTTTGTTTTGTTTTCCAGTGTTTTGTCTAGTGTGGGGAGCACACTAAGCAGAGCTCAGGGTGTACTTCTGATTCTGTGCTCAGAGATCATTTCTGAAGGGGCTTGGAAGACTATGTTTGGTGTCAGAGTTTCAATTGTGTAGTCTGCAAGCCTGCAAGTGCCCTAACAGCAGTACCCGAGCTGACCCACAAATTTTGAATATATGAGAGATTTGCTGCATATTGCAAATTGAGGTTTGAAACCATTTTTAATAATAGTTATCAAGCTAATTACAGTTGTGTTTTGGCTTACAAAGTAGTAACTTTATATGAGAATAAGAAGTTGGATTTGGAAAGTAATAATTTTTGATTAGGATACTTTAAGTCTCATTTGTTAAATTCATGTTGTTAAATAAATTGTTAATTACTGTATACCATGTACCTCATAGAAAAGCTCAAGTTTTTTGTATAGAAATTGTGACTTATCACTATTTAAATTGCATGAGAAAAGGTGAGAATGGAGTCTTAAGTTTTCTAGCATCTAGAGTCTTGTATGAGAAGAGAAATATTAAGTAGTATTCATTAAAAGAAAGTTAAGCAGAAGAATGCATCAAAAAGGAACTTTAAAGGAAAAAAAACACATTTTATAAAATCTAGTCATTGACATATGGAATATCCAGAAAGTTGACTTGAAATCAGTCAAGAAAGAATTATTTGAGTTGGTAGCAAAAAAGTGATTAAGATTTTCAGAAGAAAAGGTTTCAGGGATAGGTAAGAACAAAGGAAGGAAGAAGAAAATATGAATGTGCTTACAGAGGAAAATATGCATCATCTTTTTATAATAAGAAGGTTTTTTAAAAAATTAGATCAAGGTTATAAGAAAATATCTAATGAAGATATGGTTAATACAATGATTTTCAAGAATGAAAAATGAACAAATTCATACATAAAACATATGCACATGATGCATACATGATACAAGCCTAAGTAATTGAGCAAGAATTAAAGAACAATAAGGAAGGTCCTTGAGACAAATAAAGGTAGAAAATGCAAAGCATAAAACAATATACTCACCTTTGAGAACAGCAGCTCATTTGCCGTTGTAACTTAAGGTACAAAGGATAATTTGTTTTCGGGCGCCCGCGGCCCCCCCCACCCGACCCCCCCCCCGCCCCGGAAGAAACCCCAGACCGGGGACCTGCAAGTTTATACCCCCGCAACCAGACCCCTCCCCCCCATTGTTGGAGCAGGGGGGGTCCACTCCCCTCCCGCCCCCCTTTACTGTGTTTTTTTTTTTGGCCAAAAAAAACCATTTTTTTTTTACCCCAACACACTTTTTTTACTCCCTCCCCCCCCACAGGTTATAATTAATTTTTGTGCCCATTTGTAGATGAGGACATGAGATATATACTACCTACATTTTATTTTTCTTGTGAGTACTAAGGCAAAGTCATTTCCTGATGAATGGGATATGACCGTGTATTTAGGACCAAAGATTTTCATCCTTGTGAAGAAAGGGAAAGTGAAATTTATTGGGCAAACTGTGATAAGTTGTTCAGAAATTGTTGAGAAATTGGTTTAGGTCCATGTTTCAAAGTAAATGGAACTTTAAAATAAAAAGTAATCAGCCTAGTTTTGTGGACATGTACGGTAATGTCTAATTGCTTGGATGTATGTGCAGTGAAAGATGAAATTATTAGTTTTATCAGAATTTCAAAATTTACCAATCAAAATTTAAAAAATGAGCGGCGCATGAAGGGTTGAAATGGTTTGCAAATGACATGCCATTATAATTGGCTGTGGGTATAGGGTGAGGTTTAACTAAGATGATTGTGTCACTTGAGCACATGACATCCCATTATTCATCAATTTGCTCAGCACGCACCAGTAATGTTTCCATTTGTCCCTATCATGTGCCAGTGTAGCCCAATGGCATCTGCTTATTCCATGAATATGAAGAGCCTTGAACCATTGGTTCAGGGTCTTGATGAAGAAATCTGACCATCTTATAGGTGGGGGGAACAAGTGATCCTTTGAAATCCAGTGGACCTAGTCAGTAACGACTCTAGGCCAGTGATCGTCTCCAAGTCACATTAAATGTCCATACCATCTGATTTTTTGACTTCTTGGCAAATGAGACAGCGCTCCTAACTCTCCATCATCAACGGAGGTTAGAAATACGTATTCCTTCTCTCACTTAAGTGAGGCATGATACTCCAAGCATTGCTCTTTTGATTCCTCTTTGGGAGACACAAATAGTATTTTCATCCTGCTTTTGTAGGGCCCAGGTCTCTGAGGCATATGTCAGTGCAGGGAGAACGGTGGAGTTGAAGAGATGTGCCCAGAGCCGGAGGTGATTTGTCCTTTTAACTATTTCTTTTTTTTTTTTCCCCCCCCCCGCCCCCCCCCCCCCCCCCCCCCCCCCCCCCCCCCCCCCCCCCCTCTTTCTCTCCTCTCTCTCCTCTCCTCTCTCTCTCTCCCTCTTTTTTTTTTTTTTTTTTTTTTAACATTCTATTATGTCTTCCTTCTTGAACAGTAGAACTGTCCTGCTGATTTTCCATCGGAAGGGCACCTTGCACTCAGTCAGGTAGCATGTGAAGAGCCAAGCCAGTGTATTGATGAGTACCAAAGGCAGATTCTTCAGGTGTTCGGGTCTGACTTTGTCTGTGCCTGGTGCTGTTCCCTTCTTTACCGACGAAATCACATGTTGGATTTCAGAAGGGAGAACGTTGGAAACTACACATCCATCCTGCGGAATTTGGTATGTGGGCAGGTGGACGTGGCTATCAAAGAGATCTGAATAGAAGTCATGGATAATCTTCTCCATTCCCTTTCTGGAAGATGTGATAGATACATCATGACATCGGAGAGTAGTCATCTTGGTCTTATAGTTGGTGAAGGACAGGCGGGCATTGCTAATGCTTTTACCGGTTTCTGCTGCATCTTCCAGTATTTCTGCTCTTCTCTGTTTGAGGTCTTCCTTTATCGCTTTTCTGCACTGCTTTTGCAATCTTGGATGTTAGCATTTTGTCACCTGAGGCTCACGCCTTGCCAGGTTGGCGAATGAGCTTGAGAGTTTTTGAAGACAGGCGCCCTTTTGTGGCTTTCTCTCTCTCTCGGCATTCTTCGCACAATTATGGGCGTGCTGAACCAGTTGGTTGTATTCTTCATTAATGTCAGCAATGATGGGATCTTCCCATGTTGTCATAATGGTGCCAAAGTGTTCCCAGTTGGTGGTCGTTCTGGGACTTCTCTTCTTAAACTTTGCAGCCTTTTCTCCCGCTGTGTGAAGTAGAATTTTGGATGAAGGAGACAGTGGTCCTATTCTGTTTGGAACTGGCACGGCAGCAATATCGGTCAGGCAAAACAGTCGATTGAATATGATGTGGTCAATTTCATTGTGGAACTATCCCCCATGACAGCAGGACAGTTCTACTGTTCAAGAAGGGAGACATGCATGACATTGGCAACTATTGGACCATCTGCTTGTTGTCCGTCATCTACAAGCTGTTCACTTGAGTCATCCTGAACAGGATTGGCAGAACATTAGATGAAAAACAACCATGTGAGCAAGCTGGCTTCCAAAAAGGATTCAGCATAATTGACTATATCCACATAGTAACCAAGCTCATTGAAGTTTGTAGGGAGTTCAAGATGCTGCTCTGTCTCACGTTCATTGATTTAAAGTATGCCTTTGATTCTGTGGAGATTGAAGCGGTCATTGAAGACCTAGCCAAATAGGGTGTTCAATCCCAATACATCAAGATCCTTCGTGAGCTGTACTACGGATTCACCACCAGAATCTCACCATTCTACGAGAAAGTGATCATTGATGTCAAAAGAGGGGTTCGACAGGGCGATACCATTTCACCAAAACTCTTCAGTGCCACCCTCGAGAACATCATGCGACAATTAAAATGGGAAGGAATGGGAGTGATGATAGATGGTCGGCAATTACACCAACTCCGCTTTGCTGTTGACATCATTCTAATAACACCAAACATTAGCCAAGTGGCACAAATGCAGGCTGACTTTGACCGAGAAAGTGGAAAGATAGGTCTACAGCTGAATCTCAAGAAAACTATGTTCATGAAAAATGAACTAGTTCAAGAGGCCCCATTCACTCTCAGTGGAACACAGGGTTAGAACCCGCCTTCCCTCTCGGGCATCTCATGATCAGCCAAGCACAGTAGAACCAGTAGTAGCTCTGCCCTGTGTATTGAATACTTAAGAAAAAAACTTTCATAATTGCAGACCTAGAGAGAAATGACAGAGTTTTAGGTACTTGCTTTGCATATGCCAAGCAATTCTATCCTTACACCACAGAATGTCCCAAGCACTACCAGGAATGACTATGCAAAGAACCAGCAGTAAGCCTTGAGCATAACAGAGAGTAGCACCTCCCGTAACAAGCAAGAAAAACTCTAATGATACTTTTTAATAAAACGTAGATCAAAAATTACAGCAGAATATGGTGGAGTAATGAAAATTCTATATAATTTTATATAGAGAATATACTATATATATAATATATATAATATAGTCTTATAGTATGCTCTCATTTTATTTTAGTTTTTGATATAAACCATGTTTTATTTGGAAGTTTTAAGGAGAGAGTTGGGAAAGCAATGTGCTCAAGGGAGAACTCAGTATTCTCCAGAGTGGAAACAGTCCTTGTATACACCCAAATTTGAAATATGAAGGTATCAAAGTACACATCTCTGTAAAATAAGAGGGAGAGAGATGCAGAGACAGAGAGAGAAAGAGAGGAAACTGGGGTACCTGCTATTAAGGCAGCATGGGGGTGGGCGGGAGGGTGTGGGGTACATTGGGGGTGGAAATGGGGCACTGGTGGAGGGATGGTGCTGGTATACTGTATTACCAAGAACCAATTATGAACACCTTTGTAATTGTATGTTTCACGGTGGTATAATAAAAAATTTAAAAAAAACAAAAAAAAGTACACATCTCAAGAGGGAAGAGACAGGTGTGCACACATGGCCAGAGAACCTTATGTGCATGGTAACAACACATGTGCTCAGGTATAAAGCATGTGTGCACTTCCTTTGTTCACGGTGGTTTTTATAGGTTCCTTCTAACCTATCCTCTGTAGTGCTATCTATGTAGGTAAGAGTCTGTTGCTAGGGAGATGCCAGGGGTTAGAATTGGGAGCAGTTGATTTTTTTTCTTTGAAATCTCTTTTCCTACCTTTTGTTCCTGCTGAAGCTGCTCTGGCAGAGATGTCCCTGCCTTTTCTGTGCCCATACCACTGTCAGGAAAAAAATCTTATTATCTGTTTCCACATATTGTATGGGCCCTGGGAGCCTTAGGGCTAGTTTGCTTTATTACTTCCCAAGAAATAATTTCCATGTAGGGGCCTTTTCACTATCAACCTGCCTGCCTGCTAGCTTTCATATACCCCTAGACATTTCACCACCTTAAATCTTTAAGAGGCAAATTAGTGAACTTCACCTAAAATTCCATGAGGTTTCATAGAAATGGTAATACTCAGGATAACTCTTAAGGGCCCTTCCAAGGGCCCTTCCACTTAGGCAACAGTTGACCAGAAAAGGTTTCCAAATTTTTGGTAACACCCAAATACTAGGCTAAATTTTTGCTAAATTTTGTTTGGAGGTAATTTGGGTGAGGTAGAAATCATTTGCATATTTCTGAGTTGAGAACTTGTAGAGCCACCCCCAACGCACCCAGGCTCCCCTCCCACCACCCCAACACACCGCCACCCCCCCCTCCACCCCCCCCCCCAACCACCACCCCCCACCACCCCACCACCACCCCAGAGCCCACAACACCCACCCCCCCCCACCCCATGAGGGCCTCCATTCCACACCCGACCCCCCCTGCAGACCCCCCCCCGCAGGCGCCCCCCACGCCCCGCCCCCCCCCGCTCACAAAAAACTGGACTAGAGAGACAAGAATATCCACCTGCACGCAAGCCCGAAGCTACCCGTATTTGAAAAATAGCCAAATACCAGTAAAATATATAGACTTATACGCGGGTGGGGCCCTTTTTTTTCCGGAGCAAGCAGCCTCCCCTACAGCATGAACAAGAGAAGTACGGGGGCCGCCAAGCAAAAGAAGAAAGAGAGTGAAGATTTCTGAGTTGCCTCCTTAACTTCCAAGATTAATATATTTGGCTCATTATAAACTTCAAATTCAAAAGGATATACCTTGTGGAAGGTCAAAGTAATGCTCTTGGAACTCTGTAGTTGAGAAGGACCGTAGTAAGAGCCAAAGCCATGATTCAGGGGTTTCTTGATGTTAATTTATCTAATCTTCTTTTTAAGGATGTGAATAAATGTCTTCAACTTACCTGATGATTGGAAATGTCTTGCTGTGCAGGGTTGATAATTATCGGAGCAGAACCTAAATCATGGGTAATTCTAAACATAAAAGAAGTCCCATTGTCACTATGTAAGAGATATGAGAAAGCCAAATCTAGGGACATTTTAATGAAGTAACACTTTAGATGGAGAGTATCCTGCCCGCATGGCAGAAACCGGCAACCTGCCCATCGTATGTTCAGTATGCCCAAACCAGTAAAAACAATAGATCTCATCGCCTGACCCTGAAAGAACCCTAAATATGGGAGCGCTAAAAGGACGAGAAAGAAGAGGCTGAAAAAATCTCAGAGCCAAACTAGGCTGCCAAAATAAAGGACTAAAATGACTGTACTTTAAATACATGTACACTGGCATTGGAAGCATATATCAAGGCCCTGATGGTGCAAGCACGAAAGATCAAGTACAACATCATTGGTCTGACAGATACGAGAAAGCATCAATCACATCATGCTGTTTCGACCAGGGAGAAGAACTGTTCCTCGGAATATGTGACAAAAGAGGCATCGGTGGTGTTGGTGTCCCTAAAAAAAAAAAACCTGGCCATGAGCATTAATATATTTGAGTGCCAAACAAACTGAATCAGATAATTACACTTGAATAGATGTAGCTCATTGCCGGGCAGTTTTTATCTTCATTGTCTATGCACCAACATCCACATATAAGAAAGAAGAAATTGAGAAATTTTACATGGAACTGGAGGAGTTCTATAAAGATCATGTGGCCCCCCTACAAGATGGTCAGACTTCTTCATCAAGACCCTGAGCAAATGGTTTGAGGCTCTTTTATATTCCTGGAGCAAGCAGACACTGGCACATTGGGCAGCACTGGCACATGACAGGGACAAATGGAAATGTTACTCATGCCCACTCGAGTAAATTGATGAATAATGGGATGCCAAGTTTTCCAGTGAACACTTAAGACCCTTTTCGGGCTTTGACATATGGGTTGGAAAGACCTATGCCCATCTAATGACGATGTACATAAGAACCAACAGAGAATTATATCCTCAAATTTTAGGCCTCTGTTAAGTCAAGCTGAAAGTCCTTTCCTGGATAAGCACCCTGATGTTTAATGGTTGATGCCAGGAGAAGAGACCTAGGATTCCTACTAGGTTCATTGGTGGCACATAAAATATAGCCTGGCTTACTTCTCTTCATGCCCTGTTCAGCCCCTTCCAATGGAAGCAAGTTTTCACTAATGTTGTTAAAATATCTGTTCCTAGGTGGGCAGTTTTATGTTATCCCATAATAATTCCCCACTCTATTGGCCCAGGGGTAAGGAGTTTTCTATCTTAAGTGAACATCCTTTAGTTTCCTTTTGAAAAACATCTTCCAATATCTATTTTTCCTCTGCTGCAGAGTAGTCTGGATTAGAGGAAATCTTTTCAGATGTGAAATATGTCCCATGATGGATCATGAATTAAGAGCTAATTTTCTAGCTACAGCATCTACCTCATGATTTTCTTTGATTTTTCTCACTATCCCATTTTTTGGATGATATCTGGGTGTTTAATTGTTATTTCCTTAAGGGCTTGCACTGTCTCCAATAGTGTTATAATTTCTACCAATGCTTCACTGGATTATTTTTGCTGTCTAAAACTCCTTCCTATTCCAAATAGCATGTGAATATAGAACTCAGAAAGAATGTTTCTAATCAGAATAGTTGTTTACTTGGAAGTATGCTGGCCTATCCGCAGGCTCAGGAAAGAGCAGGTCTGCATGTTCAGCTCAAGTTCCCCTGGGGAATGCTCTAGTTTCCACTATACTGCTTGGACTAGTGACAACATATGCAACTTTGCAGCTCTTCATGAACCGGCAACTATAATCAGGAAACCCAGTTTCAACTTGATTACCTGAGCTGGTGCCTTTTAAATCAAATGGGCTAGAATACAATTTAATCACCTACTGGAATATACATCTATCATATTTATAGTACTATAACCTGATTTATATAAAGGAACATCACAGAAATATGATTTTTATCCACCATTACTTTAAAATTACAGAATGGTTTAATAAATCTTGTTTGTTCTTTTGTATAAACACAGCAGTTTGAGGACCTGTGGGATCAGGGCTACATGGCTGTCTGCGCACACCAGTGGAAAGGGACCTGCACAAGCAGCATCTAAGTTTCAGTGATAGAAACCAGGGGCTACAATACCCAGAAGCCTAAGCAGGAGACCAGAGACTGTAACAGAGAGCTTGGTCCCATCCACAGTGCTCTGCCTGTCCAGGTATACCTGTGGGAGTGGGTCTTCATGGTGGCTGCAAAGTTAATCCTCCTCAGCATATTGCATTGAATCAGCACTTTGGACTCTACTTGAACAATGTTGACAAAACAACATACCCCTAAAGCACACGAATACAGTGACCTTTACAGAGACCTTTCTGGCAGTGAGAGAGGAGCAGTGCCCACCTCCAGACCACCACAGCATTATAGGGAAACAGATCCCCTCCTCGAAGGGTGGAAGAAGAAAAAAAGCCGCAAAAACATAACTGGAAACTCACACATTCATAATCTCTCTGACAAAAAAATTTCTCTCAGGAAATGGTGAGGATGTTTAATGAGCTCAATGAAAAAATGGAACAGGTATCCAGTAAAATAAGGTAGGATATAAATGAAGCAGTATAAATGGCAGTCAATAAATTAAGGGAGGAAATTAGAGCAGAAATGAGAGCACTACAAACAGAAATATCAATATAAATTCAGTAGATGAAATGAAAAAACACAAATGGGGCTCTCAATAGCAGGATGACAGCAGCAAAAAGGCAGATTCAGTGAGAATGAGGATGAGCTGCAGAAAACACTCAAAATTACACAAGATGGAAAAAGACCAAAAAACAGATCAACAGCAGAACAGACAACACTGAGATGAATTCAAGAGGAACAAGATAAGAATCATTAGGAGTCCCAGAGGGAGAGGAAGGAAACCCCAAAGAAATAGGAACATTAAAGACATCCTTGCTAAAACGTTCCCAGAGTTAAAGAATGCAGGCACCCAGATACAAGAAACTCAAACAGTACTAGCAAGAAGAGACCCCAATATAAGATTCGAAGACACATCCTAGTCAAAAATATGGGTGCCATAGAGACACAAGTCTTCAAGCGGCAAGGTTTTATCCAAAGGAACATCTATTTGACTTTCAGAAGACCTATCAGAAGTGATGTTCCAAGCCGAAAAAGGAACTGGTAGGATATAGTGAAAAAACTCAATGAAATGAATGCCTCACCAATAACTCTTTACCCGGCTAAAATCCCATTTGGATTTGAAGGACAAATACACAGCCCCTTGGATAAACAACAGCTCAAAACCAACCTCAAAAGAAGGGCTGAAAGAGCTACTCTAAGATAGACAAAACCCCAAATAACAACAAACTTATACAAAAAATATGGCACAAAATCCCATGACAATAATCTCTTTCAATGACAATGATCTAAATTTAAGAGACACAGAGTGGCAAAATGGATTAAAAAATTGAACTCAACATTCTGCTGCTTTCAAGAAACACATCTGAACAATCAGAGCAAGGACAGGCTCAAAATAAAAGGCTGGAAAACATTCTTCACTCAAACAAACCCCCAAAAAGGGCAAGGTGACCATACTGGTATCCAACAATATAGACTTCAGGTAGAAGAAGGACAGAAGGGACAGTGAAGGATACGTCTTAATAATCAAGGGATAAGTATGTCAGGAATAAATTGCACTCCTAAACATGTATGCACACAATGAGAGGCCAGAAAAATATCTAAAACAACTGCTAACACACTTCAAAGAAGACATAGGCAGCAATACAACTGTAGTTGGAGACTTCAACACTGCTCTATCAACTCTTGATAGATCAACAAGACTGAAATTCACCAAGGAAATTCTGTCCCCAAAAGAAGAAATGGAAATGGAGGAAATGGAAGAAAGAGGGCTAATGTATGTGTATATATATATATGATATATGTATGTGTGTGTGTGTGTGTGTGTGTGTGTGAGTGTACATATGTATACATATATTTATATATGTGTGTATGTGTATATATATGTAAATATATATATTATGAACATCTCATTCCCAAAAAAGCCGGATACACATTTTTCTACATTGAACATGGAACATACTCCAAGATAGATCACATGTTTAGTCACAAAACGTACCTCCATAAAATCAAAAGATAGAAATTGTGTCAACTATTTTTTCAGATCACGATGCATTAAACATAGAAGTTAATCACACACAAAAACAGATAGTCATTCAAGCATTTGGAAACTAAACAGATCACTGCTGAACAACCAGCTGATCATCAAAGAAATCAAAGAGAAAATTCAAAAAATTCCTGGAAACAAATGAGACTGAAGATATGAACTATCAGAACTTGTGGGACACAGTGAAAGCATTCATAGGGGAAAGTTCATAGCTCTTAACACATTCATCAGAAAGGAAAAAAGGGTCATCATGAACAGTCTGACTTCACAGCTAAAGTCTTAGAAAGCAACCATCAAAAGAAGCCCAAATCAGGCAGGAAGAAAGAAATAATAAAACTTAGAGTGAAAATCAATGAAGTGGAATTCCAAAGAAAAATCCAAAAAGACGAATGAAACCAAGATCTGGTAATTTGAAAAAATAAACAAGATTGACAGACCACTTGCAAGACTCGCAAGGAAAAAAAAAAGAGAGAACCCAATAAATCAAATCATAAATGAAGAGGGGGACAGCACAAAGAAAACACAAAAATTAAAGACCATAAGAAATTACTTTTAGAGCCTGTATGGCACGAAGCAAGAATACCTAGAAGAAATGTATAAATTCCTGAGTTCCTTTAGCCTTCTAAGGCTGCATAAAGAATATTTCAATATCTGAACAAACCTATCACCTTTGAGGTGATGGAATCAGTAATCAAAGTTCTGCCCAAGCACAAACACATAGGTCCAGACAGATTCACAAGTGAATTCTACAAAACCTTTAAAGACGAACTACTCACAGTCCTTTTCAAGCGATTTCAGGAAATTGGAGAAACAGAAAAACTCCAAAAAGCTTCTACAAATCACATGTCACCCTGATACCCAAAGAAGACAGAGATGTCACATAAAAGAAAACTAAAGACCAATCTCTCTGATGAGCACATATGCTAAGATCTTTAATAAAATACTTGCAAATAGAATTCAAAGAGTCATCATAAAGATTATACACCATGACTAAGTAGGATTCATCCCAGGAATACATGGATGATTCAACATCCACAAGTAAATAAATATAATACAACATATCAATAAGAAGAAAAATTAAAACCATATGACCATATCAATTGATACCATATCAACCAGATGATCATATCAATTGACATCAATAGATATCAATCGATGCAGAGAAAGCATTTGACAAGACTTAACACCCATTCATGATAAAAACTCTCCATAAAATGGGAATTGAAGGAACCTTCCTCAATATAGTCAAAATCATCTACTAAAAGCTTACAGTAAGCATCATTATCAATGGGGAAAATTGAAAAGGCTTCCCCCCTAAGATCAGGGACTAGGCAGGCTGCCCATCTCAACACTTCTATTCAATATAGTACTGGAAGTTCTTACCATAGCAATCAGGGAAGTAATGGACATTAAGGGCATCCAGATAGGAAAGGAAGAAGTCAAGTTGTCACTATTTGCAGATGATATGATATTATACCTAGGGAATCCTAAACTCTCTACCAAAAAGCTCCTTAGAAATAATAGATTCCTAGAGCAGAGTGGCAGGGCACAAAATCAATACACAAACACCAGTGGCTTTCCTATATACAAATAACGAAAGATAAGAAAGGGATATTAAAAAAATGTTCCCATTCCCAATTACACCACAGAAAATCAAATACCAGGAATTAGTTTGACTAAGAATATAATGGATCTGTACAATGAAAACTACAAAATATCACTTCAAGAAATAAGATAGGACCTGAGGAAATGGAGATACATATCTTGCTTACAGATTGGGAGAGAACTAACATTATCAAAATGGTAACACTCCCTAGAGCTTAATACAGAATCAATGCCATACATATAAGGATATCCATAATATT